>JAMQCK010000279.1:0-31889 GCA_024196135.1 Pleurotus ostreatus/Saccharomyces cerevisiae fusant | reverse complement strand
GGTCCGACCGAAAAAACACAAATGCGGCGCGTCCAACCTATTGTCTCCCAAACAAGACCCAATGCTGACATAAGCATTCAACAATGGCCCGTGGGAACGGTCCTTGCACTTGAACAAGACAGTACGAGAGACACTGTCGATAGACTGGTCAGCATCGCGATGCCTGGTATACAAGGAAAGCAAGCTCGAACTCACATCGACATTGCCACAGCGCTCTTGGGCATTGGATACTGCAAAATCTCGTCCTCGACCTCCGGCCATTCTGCTCGGTGAACTTTGCACAGCCACCTCAATTGAAGTTTCGGCGGAACCTTATTTGAAGACCGGGCATCTCCTTCGTTGTCCCTTAATCATAAACATGCTACCTTGCGCCAGAAGGGGATGCGCCGAGAGCACGATAGAAGACATCTGCACGCCCCAGATCGATGAGATAACAGCGCTCGAGTGATTGTACTCACTGGTTGTCACCTGCGTTCAGAGGTTCTCGCCTTGTTCTGGCGTAGATCGACGGAAGGTAAGTCTGTCGTCCTTGTTCGGTCTCGCTGATGTTCAGTAGGACCCCAGAGCTATGACGAAGTCATTGCGGTCGTTTCGCCTGCAGATACTTGCGACCCTAAAGACTTTGAAGGGCTTCGCAAGTCAGCGCCACGTCGGTCCGTTCATGCACGTTTATTCCCAACCTTTTGCTCACCATGAAGCGCAATCCTTACAGAGCGGGCTTCACCGCGACAATGTCAAAAGAACAGCCAGAAGAACGGGAAGCACCATTGACCAGCCATTCCTAGCCACTCCGGGCCACATCTGGTTCGAGCTGTGGCTCGCTGTCTTGATGCGCAAGACCTGCGATTATATGCTCTCGCGAACGACCTAGACTCGGCTGGCGATGCTGGCTCTCCTGATAACCGGGGAGACGGTCTACCCGCTCGACATTGCTGGCCGCGGCTTGACCTAGCTTCGCTGCGTTGCAGGCGGGCATCTACTGTCCTGATACACTGGCGGCTGTATGCTCCAACGGGCGAGCGTGATCTGAACGGTGATGCTTCGGCGCGTCGTATACGTCCCTGTTGCGGTGAGCGAGCCGAACCCGCGCGAGTCACTGACCTCCTTCCAGTCCAACGTCTGCTCCTCAATTTGCAGGAACGGTGTGGCTACGTCATGCTCGCGCGGTCAAGTCGCGCAGACTCATACGGTACGTCGGGTTCACGCATGCTGGGGGATATGGGGCTGATATTCTCTTTGAAGCGTCAAGAAATACTGAGAGGGTGGGGTTGTCAGCGACGGGGCAGACTTTGCGGGAGGGACGGTGCGCACCTGGTCATCTATCCTACGACGACGAGCGGCAAGCGCGTAGTCCCTGCGTCTGCATCTGCGATACGCGTATAGAGCGGGGAGTATGGGCGAAGAGAGATTTCGTTTTGGGGTCGCGTATCGGAGTCCGTCGGCGAGGTGGGGAGGGCGTATGTGACGGGGGCTCGTCGCGGTGGTGGCCGTCTTGTGGAAGAAGCTGGTCGGCAAAAAATCGCTGGGCTGTTCTGAGGTTCTGCGCTCGATAGCGTCTATAGGCTACTGGTCGGCAGTAGGCTTTGTCGGTCGTCGAGCGTGCCCTCCTTCCTCCTTCCCTTCCGTGATCGTGGGGCATATTTCTTCAGACTTCAGCCCATTTTTCTGGGGCCAGACACGCGTCGCAGTCGTTCCTTAGACAAGATAGAAAGACAGCAGCAGAGGGACGGAGAATATCCAGCGGCGAGAACAAAGGGACTGGGGCAGGAAGTACGGCTCGGTGGCCATACACGTGTCAACAAACCCCTTCCTTCCCTGTACGGCCATCAAAGGCCCACTATCCCCGGTCGCCGTGAGGCCTGACGTCGACGGCCATGGCTCTTAGCAAGACGAGTTCGTGCTCGTGAGGATAGCTTCGTCTTTGAACTCTTTCTGCTCGAGACGGGAACGAGGACGCCAGCCGCCAACTCTCTTCGTACTTCCCGATCACTACGCCTAGGCGTCCTTTGTCTACTGGCTCGGCCGTCTTCAAGATCATCAAGTTGCTGGGCTCTCTCATGGCCAGAGGTTTGGGAGGACACATTGTCGTCGGTGATTCTATACACGACTTATCCCGGAATTCGAAGTTGACCGCAGTTGTCCTCCGCAGAATTTCCTTTCGCTCGCAACCTCGGGTTCCCCTATGGTCAATGTCCCAGCCATATAGCGGCCGCAATACACTTGCTCTCATGTCACCGATACTGCTCCCCCCCCAAAGGCGCAACGTCAAACCCCCGCAAATAAACGTCGCCTTGGTCCAATCCACAAGTTCACTGGCCTATAACGACCACGCGATATTCAAGAAAACCGTAGGCACCCCTTCCCGACTTCAGGCTTCTGCGTCAACATGAACATGTTCAACAAATCGGTATTCTGGAAATCGCGCGCCGTACTCGACGGTCTAGCAACGTATACATGGCGTCTAAGGTATCCCGAAACGGATGACGAACGAGCGGGGTGAATAGAGGTATGTTCAGCGGTAGTAATGCATGTCCGTATGGTCGACAATATATATGCTTTTCCGACGAGACTCAGGTGTAGATGCGCAGCGAGTTGATCTCCCAGTATGCTTCAGCGAAACTCGCGGGGTTGTTGTTCACGACTGCGCGGTGGGTCAGGACGGTGCGCGCGAAGATAAAGTGAATGATGAACTCACAATCTTCACAGGTGCTAGGTCCGCATCCCGAAGTCGCGAACGACGTGCCCGCCCAGTCACCCTGCATCAGACGGGTCAGCTGGCGCACTTCCACGAAGGAATCTTACTTACGCAGAACGTCAAGTCGAAGATGATATGGTGCGGGTCGAAGTGCGCCTCGTAGTCACAGTTCCCGCCGTTGCTGGAGAGCGGGAAGTTTGCGTCGGGTGGGCCCCACGTTATGCTCGGACTGGGCATGCGGGTGGACTGCGAGGACAGGAGGACCTCCGGAGGCGTCAGAGGGTCGCTCCGCGCCCAGAACCAGACGGAGATCTCGCTCTTGGTGCGCAGGAGGACGTAGTGGCCGCCTGCAGGTTGCTCAGCTATAGGGAGAGGACCCTTTACGAGGAATGCGCGTACCGCCTTGCGCGTTGAAGCCGGGGCCGTACGAGTTCGCCTTGGTGAACGAGGTCCCGCAGCCCTGGTTGTAGTTGACGTTGGTGTCACAGTCGGTCGAGACGGTTGCTCTGCGCGAAATAGGTGAGTGCCAGGTCATGCGGTGTCTTACGGACGTACCCAGTTTGCTGCCGGAGCGGGGGCATGGAGCAGTTGGGCGTCGTGTGCAGGGACGCGAGATTAGCAGTGTTCTGATTCACGCCTAGCAGGAAGCAGTCAGCGAGACAAGAGTTATACAAGATTGAACGTACCCTCAATGATGTCTATCTCGCCGCCAGACGGCCACGGGCCGTTCCTACTAAACGTCCACCACGCCGGCCAGGTCGCGCACCCCGTCGGCATGTGGGAGAGGTCGAGGATGTAGAGGCCCTCCGTATAGGCGGTCTTGGAAGTGATGCGCACGCTATCGCGCCCGCGCGCGTAGGAGGGTACGATGCTCGTCGCGTCCGCGCGCATGATAAACTTCGAGCCGCTCGCGTAGGAGAGGTTGCTCTTAATGGCGGTGCTGATGTCGACGTAGTTCACGCGGCCGTGCGTGGGGTCGTTGAAGGTCTCCCAGACGAAGGCGTCGAAGAACTGCGTGCCGGAGAAGGCGTCGGTGAGGGAGTACTGCACCTGCTGGGCGAGGGCGGACGCGGCGAAGAGGAGGGAGACTAAGGCGGCGAGGCGCATGGCTGCGGACTAGGTTGGCAGTAGGCGAGGAGGGAGGGAGAGGCAAGGCGCGTAGCGGGCGAGGACGCATAGGAGGCGCTGGGCGGACATGTCGCTGGCTTTGATTACCGGCGAAAGGCTGGAAAGCTTCGATGGCAGTTCGCCTTTGTGGGTCCGCCGTGACCGTTTGTGGCAACAATACCTCCGGAGCGCCGGGACGCCTGCCGATCACTGGCATCAACTTCGACCGCACCGTCATGCATCTCTGCCTACCTTCGTCGGGCGCTCGTCGACAACCTCGCTGTTCGAATACACATCCAGTGTGCACACTTGTATCCTCGTCGGGCATCCTTTGGTTCTCTGGCGCAAGGGATCAGGGCGTATGGCCGTCTAGCCTGAGTCCAAAGCAACCTGAGGACAGAAGCCAAGTCCACTTCGAAACGCCACGGCCTTCGGCAGTGCTTGCATCGATAAATGCCCTTCAAAACAACATCAACGAGGACTCCACGTAATTCTCTGACAAGCATCACCACGGAATGGGAACGGGACACGTCCTGGTCAGTTCGGCGACCGGAAACGCTTGGGCGGCCAACACGACCGTACAGCCCTCTTACCGTCGTATATAACCTCGCGCGCTCGATTGCGTGGTCATTTACGCGTCGCTTCATGCGATTGCCATCCACCAAACGATAGACAAATACCATCATATCTGGTGCGCCCGTGGATCCAGCCTCAGCGACGTCGCAGCGCTTCCGGCGCGAAGCCATGCTGGCTCTGTTCTTGTGCTTCACAGCATTCGTTCTTCTCCTCTTTGTGAGTGACCTGCGCAGCACCCTCATCTGACCGACTGACCATCCTTAGGTAACGATTTCTTCCCCGACGTGGGATAGCATATCCTTCCTTAATGTCACTACCGACTATGGCTCGACGCACTTCGGTGTCTTTGGCTACTCGGGCGGGAAGGCGCACGTTGGATTCCACTTCCTCGTGCCCGTCATCGGCTACGAGTAAGTAACCTACTCTCTGCTCCTCGGAATGACCCCCGCTCGGCCCGTTCTGACATATCCTCAGTTACCTAGCCATCGAGGGCAGCCATCTTCATGCGCTGACCTACACGCTCGTCTTGTATCCTATTGGTTAGTGGGCTTACCTTTCTTCTTTTCCCGTACTCATGTATGTCTCGACTTAGCGACTGGCATTTCCGCTTGTGCACTCGTCGCGGGCGTGGGCGCTGCCCAGAATCGTCGCGCGGGGACGATTATCATGACCCTTTTCGCAGGTCTTGCGCTCCTTGTCGCTTTGGCTGCATGGGTTCTGTCCATGGTCCTCTTCGGTACCGCTCGGATTCGCTTTGATGAGCAGGATATTGAAGCCACATGGGGTAATGCCAATTGGCTTGCCCTCGGTGCGCTTGTCGCCCTTACAATTGCTTATATTGCGGCATGGAGAGATCGTCGATGAGTGTGACTGGTCTTAGGCTGAGGATGGGGACGATGGAGTTCGGTCATAGCGCTGTAAATCAATCGTTCGAAATTGCGTGCAAAGTCGAGTGGTGTCACAAATTATAAGAGGGGTCGGCAGGAAACAATAGTGAGCTGGCGGTACTGGTGAGTGCCCAAGCAGACGAGAAGGAGGCGTCCACCGTATGAGTGTGTTGAGTGGCGCATGGAGGCTTTGTTACCGGAGACTCGTGGGTCGGATTTCTAGACCTCGAGGGCGCGAGATGTGAGTAGCTTACTCGAGTAATTGTGGCAAAAAGCCGGACGCGCGAGCATGTTTCGAGCAACAACCTTGTCATTCAGGGCAGAATACAACGTACGACATACAATCACTACAACAAGACAAGATACTAGGTCCGACAGTGGATAGTACAACTAGGTGAGATGCCCGAGCAATCTCAAGGACTGTCGCAACGGTCGTTGCGACAGGCATCTACCCAGATCGAGGTGGCGGGGAAAAGGAGACAGAAACAGATCCGTGAAGGCGACATGTCGTTCGCGATGTCGCGGCCAAGGGAAGAAAAGATAGGGAGACCGGTCAAAAGAGGAAGAGAGGAAGGCATAATTGTGGGCAAAACGCGCACGAAGAGGAAAGAACGAATCCAGGGCGGATAGGGAAGTAGAACAGGAAGACAGCCTTGTTCATCAACAGTCGTATAAACTCACTCCTCCATTACCGGACCACTCAAACTGGGCCGGGGTGTATCATCGGTGTCAGAGTCCGTGAAGGGGTGTGTACCACCGATGCTGGGGTCCACTGCTTGGACTGCTTGGGTGTTCGGGGCAGGGACTGGCACACCGTTGCCCATGTTCTGTGGCTGAGTCTGCGTGCTCGAACCAGCAGGTGCCTCTTGATTCGAGCTTGACGGCAATTGGACTTCCTGATCGGAGGGAGGCGACGATGGAACAACGTCACCTGCAGTGCTGGGCGCTGCTCCACCCACACCAACTGCACTGAGTTTCGCCCCATGACCACGGCGAAACTGCGTCTCCTTTTCAGTCGGAGGGCTGAAAGTATGTCAGTCTCGGTGATAATCCGAAATTATTGAAGATATGCCTTGTGTCGCCGTTTGGGGCAGCTACCGACCCTTGCCTTCTAGGTGGAGGGGGGAGACCGGCGTTCCCACGGCTTGATGCGCCAGATGTCCCAAATTCGGCTTGTCAGCTATAAAGCTCTCGAGCAGAAGAGTAAACTTCACATACGCAACAGAGTTAGCTGCAGCTGCGGTCGATGCGCCAGTGCCACGCGTTGCATTCCCAGATGTATTACTTTCGGACCGGCCGTCCTGCCGCGAGATCGGGGTACCAATCAATTGTGCAGGGGGAGTGAAAGAAGGTTGGCTGTCAGTACTCTGCACTACCGGCTGCGAAGCGTCCTCGGACGACGAAGGACTCGTTGATAGATCCAACGCAGGGCGGGATTGGGGGTACAAAGAGTCCCTTGTTCCCTCGAACCCGGTGCGACCTCGAGCTTCGTCGGACTAATTCATGGAGATGTCAAAATTTCGTTGCGCACAGTACTTGAGACCATACCATTGCACTGGAGCGGATGACAGGCGAGGGTTGATGAGGGTAGACGAAGTAGGCAAGGGTAGGCGAGGCTGGACGAGGGTAGACAATGCTGGTGCTGGGTAGGTCAAGTCCGCCTTATATGGGGCCCAAGGCACTTGCTCTAGCAGCGCAGCCACGTACACATCACTTCGCCAGGCTGCCGCCAGATCTAGCAGTTGAAAGAAGCTTGCTTCATCTCTCAATGGGACGTCCTGCAGGAAGACGGAAGACCCGGGAAAGAAGAGAAGTCGTAGTTGACGAGCACGATCTGCGTTGGTTTTCGGGAATCTCAGATAGGATCTGAAGAAAGGCACTCGTAATTCAAGCTGGCCTGGCGCTATTCATTTCTTGCGGCTCTTCTGTCGTCCGGATAGTTGCCATTCTGCAGCGCCACGAGAAGGTAGGCTGGATCAGCGCGAGCGTCCTGAGGCAGCGAAAGACAGTTGACACGGGAAAGGAGATTCTGCCAGGGCGAGCAGAAGTCAGTTGTGAACGTGAGGGACAGGTTCAATCATCTCACCGGCCGAAATTCCTGGGGGAGACTGGCGTTTTCCTCAATGGAGTCACCATTGTGGCGTGGGAATAAGAATAGGTAATTTGGAGGAAGGCGCCGGGGAGCAGGTCAGAGCTTCGCGGTGAATAGCCTTCAAACAACAAGAAGCGCACGATTACTGCCACAAAGGACAACCGAAGCCAATGTGTTGGTCGTCGGAATAGTTTGGGATGACATAGCCCGCTTCGGTGAACGGCGTCTGGAGATCAGGTCCCAGGGCGTCGCAGCTTCCCCATCTTCGCTCCTTACAGTAAGAAGCCCTTGATCCGAGTCGAGGAAGGTCGTCTGGTTATGGCTCGATAGCGCTGCTTTCCCCCGCGCACGGAAGAAGGAGAAAACAAAGGAAGCAGAGACACGCCGAAGAAGATAAGTCGATACCAATAAAGATAAAATTAAGGGCGCAAGTACAATACACTTACAATCCGGTAGATCGACGCGCAGGGTTCGTACACGGCCACCAGAGGCTTCGTAGACGGCCTTCGAGGGTTCGCACACGACCATCGAAGATTTCGTGCACGACCACGCAGGAGTTCGTGCGGGCCACCAAGAGCTTCGTAACCGATCGCCCCAGGGTTCGTAGATGACCACCCTAAGCTTCGTGAACGGTCACCCGAAGCGGGCACTGGCTGCCTTCCTTGAACTTCCCTGCCACGTAGGGACGCGTTAGGACGCTGGAAAAGAGCACTGATCAGCGCGCCTCATAAGGTACGAGGACGAGAGAAGGACGTACACGTTGGCCTTGAAGACCTCGTCTTCGGTGGGTGAGAAGACGAAGTTGGTGATGAGGGTGTAGAGGACGGCCTTGATCTCGATGACGGAGAAGCGCATGCCGATGCAGGACTGGAAGGGGAAGAGGGTTAGAGAAGGACAGAGAGGGGCGAGGGAAAAGAACAGAAGGGTGAGAGAAGGGCGGCGAAGGGAGGGAAAAGAACAGAAGGGTGAGAAAAGAACGGCGAACGAGAGAAGAGACCTTACCCGTGTGCCGCCAGAAAAGGTGAGGATACTTGGGAAGACGCCCGGTTGTTCTTTGGCGAGCTCGGGCAAGTCGTCCCAGCGCTGGGGTCTGGAAAGCCACGTCAGGATGATGCCAAACAACTGTCCGACGAGGACAAAGACTCACTTGAACTCCCAAGCATCCTCGCCCCAGACCTCCTTGTCGAGATTGAACGCCTCAATGGGTACGTGCACCATGGTGCCCTTGGGGAGGAAGAAGTCGTGCTTGCCCTCGACGACGTTACCGTCGCGGTCGTGGACGGGGTACTTGGTAGGCACGACGTCGTCGCGCGTGCACACGCGCAGCGAGGAGTGGATGGGCGGGATCAGCCGGAGCGCCTCGCGCATGACGTTGTGCAGCAGCGGCTGCTCCGCGACGACGTCGTACAGCGAGTGGATCTCATCCGCGGTGAGCGTCGTCGTTGCGGGTGGGCGGAGCGCGAGCAGCTCGGTGCGTAGGCGCGTCTGGATGTCTGGGTGCTCGGCGAGGAGGTGGAGCGTCCAGGTAAGCGCGAGGGAGGAGGTGTCGGAGCCGGCGAAGGCGAGCGTGTTGATGTTGTCGAGGAGGTCGGCGTCGGTGATGCGCTGGTCGGGCGGGATGTCGGTGGACATGTTCGACTTGAGCAAGAGGGTGAGGATGTCCTTGGCCTCGTAGGGCTTGCCGTCGCGCATGCCCTCCTCGATCTTGCGCTTCTTGTGCTGGATGATGTCGCCTGTGACGCGCCGGATGACTTCTCGGCAACGTTTGACGGTTCGCTGCTTCTTGGTAGGCTGAAGATTATTGTCAGAGGATCAATCGTCTCGCTCAATCTTAACTTACAAAGAAGCGTAGCAAGAACGGCGCGTAAATTGTTGTCATCGTCTGCCAGAAACTACCTTGCGAGACGGCCAGTTCGAACATGTCCTTGTACGCGTTGAGGAGCTCATTGTCCTCATGTTGGATAGCCTCGAAGTTGTAGTCGAAGCCTGCATACAAGGTAAGTACTGCAAAGAGTGCTTGATGTAGAGAGGTGGTACCTGCGACACCGAATACATCGAAGGTAGCACGGCTGATCCAGTGCGCGACGTCAAAGATGCCCGAGTCGCCTTGACCGATGTTCTTCATGATAGTCAGCCAGCGATCCTTCAGCTCCTCTCCCTTGCCGAAGACGACAGGAACCAGAGCACGCATATTCTGGGGGGAGAATGCGGGCGTGGCGACGCGTCGGTGACGTTTGTGCATCTGGCCCTCCGAGGCGAGGATACCGCAGCCGATGAGGGAAGAGATGAATGCGCGCGATTGCCAGGGTTTCTGGTAGATGCTTGCGTTGCGGAGGACATGGTTGAGAGCGATGGGATCGACGGTGAGGAGGCGTTCGTCCCACTGGTGATCGTTAATGAGCATTCATGAAAGGGGGAGGGGAGTTCACTACGCACGGGGCCTACGCCACGGATACGGATGTTCCGGCCATACTTCCTGACCATGAGATCATGTGCGCGAGGGGAGATCGCAGGACTGAAGATGATCAGAGAGGGAAGGGAAGTGTCTGCGTGCGACGTACTCGAGCAGTGCGCGAAGATGGCTCTTGAATACTCCCGCTACCGGTGGTCCTGGTAGCTGGTGTATGGAGCTGAATCGAGGTCGTACAAACAGGGAGAATATTCCATAGAGTACAGTGAGTAGCAGGGATGTAAACAGAGCGAGGATGATAGTGTGCATTGCGGTTGTCGTGAATGGGATAGCTGTCGATGTCGTGAAGGAGTCGAGCGGCGCGATTTAGGGAGTCATGCAGTGTCTAGACGTGCCGGGAGCGTGTCTGACTGTGGCCGAGGGCAGGAGTACAAAGGGGCCGGCCCTTGGTGACTGCGAGACAAAGAACAATAACCAAGGCGGCGAACAATAGCAAGCGTTTAGGAACGATCACGTGATGTGACGCGAACGACCAAGGGCGCGTCGAGGCCGTGACTGGAAAGACTTGAGAATTGGAGCATGTAGTGAACTCGCTTACACCCCCCCCCGACATACTCCTTGAGATGCGTAGAATAGCATAGTAAAAAGGGTGTACAAGGTCACATTAGAATGTAAAGTGTATAGCAGTGGCTGGATAGAATCTGAGTCTTCTAGCCCGAGATCTCCGCCTTACACCTCGCCATACAGCATGATGAACTGGTCCACAGTCGACCTTTTGAGGAGGTCATCCTTCCCCATCGACAACGAATCACGGTCACTTCCAGCCGGGTCCTCCGCTCCATCGCTCTCCTCGCTGCTGTATATGGTCTCCATCAGGCCGTCGAGCGCAGACGAGATCATCGGTGGCGGGATGGGGAAGTCCGTCAGATCGAGAGAGGAGCTCGTGGTCACGGTGCTCAACGTCTCCGAGCTGGGTCCCGTCACGATGAGCGCAGGCGCGAATAGGTCCTGCGAGGGCACGTCCTTGCCCGCGGAGAAGACAGAGAGGTCGGGGCCAGAGGACAGGCGCCAGTTCACTAGCACCCCGCGCTTGACCTCCATGCTCCGTGTCTGCGCCCGACGGACTTCGTATATGTCGGCGCTGGCGATGCTGTCGGCATCCGAGCTTGACGTCGACGCGCTGTCGATGGAGGTGAAGGAGGACGAGCCGCTCGTGCTGGAGAACGTGCCGGAGACGGAGGACTCGTTCGAGGTGGACGGGGAGACGATGACGCGAGAATCAGCGAAACACGAGCGTGAGGACGCGTCTTCAGCGTCCGCCCAAGCTCGACGCTTGACGCTTTGGAGGCCGGCCTGGTTGAGCAGATTATGCAGGTTCGAGTCGGAGCCATAGAACATGCTGTGGTCCGACTCTGACGCGCGGATAACATAGACTTCGTCTTCAGAAATGGCTTCGTTGACGATACGTTCGGCGGAGATATCTTTCTCTAGATCTGTCCAGCGAATCGTGGTTCCTCGCGTGAAGGCGGGGGTCGGCGTCTGCTTTTCCACAGCGAAGAATGAAGGTTCGGCGGCAGAGGGGAGGAGCGTGACGGGATCCGGCGGCGCAGATGCCTTCAAGATCGACCTTGGCGGGGAGGAAGAGCAAGGGATGGCCGAGTGGTTCATCTTGACGAGTCGCCTTGCTGCCAGTTCGATCGAGATGCGAGCGTCGTGAGCAAGATCGCGAAGCCTCGGAGATTGAGTCCAGCATAGTCCAGCGACGACGACAATCGTGAGCGAGCTGACGAGCGCGATGAGAGCGATGCCAATGGGCGTCAGTTGCAGAGGCTGCCCGAAGCTGTCGAGGAAGGGCGGCAGCGGCATCCCCTCGGCGCGCGAGTCTGGGAAGTAGTACGCGTAGCTTGCGGGGTGGAGTTCGGCGTGGGCGGGGGACCGCGGGCGTAGGTCGTCGACGCGCTCGGCCGAGTTCGCGTCGAAGCGGTCAGCCGGGTCCGCGTCGTAGCGTTCAGCCGGGTTCGTGTCGACGCGCCCAGGCGTATTCGCGAGAGGAGGCCATTTCGAGTCTACGAGCACGCGAGGGAGGTGGTGCGCGCCCCGCCTTTGGCTTTGACCATGGTGCTCGAAGGTGGAGAGGATAGGAGCCATAGAACTGAAGTAGGGATAACTGCTTGGGTCAAAGAGATGACGGTGGTGGTCAACTTGGAACCAAAATGGAAGTAGCGGCAATGTGGCGTTCATTATGGCCGACACGTGACTGAGGGCCGCTGGCGCCCACACCTCTCGACTGCGAGATGTACAAAGCAGCAAGCGAGGACCCTTACCATTAGTTACTCCTTGTGTCATTCGCGCGGCATTTGCTGCAGAAACCCGTTATATTCAGCACAAATTATCGTCGTATAGCCATAGCTCTGCATCGTCAAGTCTGCGCCAAGGTCACCGTCGCTTCTGTATAGTATCTCCTAACCGAACGAGTACTTGTACCGGTACCTATCTCTCCCCGCGCTTGCCTGGTTTTGATCTCGCGAGGCGCAACCTTGAGTGCCATAGGAATAGCCTACGCATACGCTTCGTCAGTAATTCCCGTGAGGAGTTCGGTGCAAACGCACGCATGGTCTGTTGCCTATGAATATTCATGTGCGTTGAGAGACAGCTCGGCCTGCAGACCAAGTTCAATGCTCAGCGTCGACGTATCCTTTACGGGGTTCTACCACCCCATACAGCGCTTCTGAAGAGAGACGTACCTCATGTACTGCCGCCCGCAAACGGGGCATGCGTGCGGTGGCCCGAGGTGTCCCGGCGGTTGGGGAGGGTCAAAGTAAAGCATGTCGTCGAAGACAGTGATGGTCAGAGTGGCGGATGTAGAGGTATTGCCGAGGGAGATTGGGCCTGCGTTGGCTGCTCCTGGCGACTGCGAGGACTGTTCTGGCTGTACAAATGTTAGTACCAGTATAAGGGCGGCGGCTCTGGCAGCGCAGTACGGTCGTACGCACCTCCGGAGGCCAATACCCCCATCCCTGAATAGACGGGTCGTCCCAAGCGGCGAGCTCGAAGCTCGCAGCGCTCGAGGACGGCGAGGATCGCGCCGACCGGGTATCGCATGTGGGGTCTGACTCTCGACGCGAGTCAGGGTCGTCTGCTGTATCCCATTCCCGCTGAACGTTCGCTGGATGTTCGACGCCATGACTCTGCAATGTCGCGCGACTGGCCTCACTCCCTGCGTTGGCGGTACCGGCCCTTGAGGCGACCAAGGCAGTACCTGTCGTCTCGTCCGCCTCCGCGCTGCTGCGCGTACAGTCAGACATGGTCGCGCGAGAGAAGGCGCAGTCTCGAGGGCAGGGTCGCGCGACCTCGCCCTGTCGGAGGCTGGGCGGTTGATTCACACGGTATCCCGTTTTGGCAGTAGTTCATCCACTCAACGAACCTGATGACGGTGGATAAGATGCGGTCAGACGGTCAGCTGGTGGGAGCGTGCGGCCACAAGGTAGTCGCTTGGGTGATGGTTGAGGCTCCGGGAGGTCGAAAAGCCAGAGCGGAGATCACAGTTGTTGAAGACAGGGAGGCTGGATTGAGTAAGGTTGCTATTCATTATCGTCGGCTGAGCGTTCACCTCGCCCGCAATGCCGTCCCTTGGTGTCCCTTTGCGAGATGATTCGTCCATGACTGCTGCCTATGACACGTAAAGATTTCTGATGGCGGAGGGCAGTAATTTCCTGGCGCAATGCAAGAGGTGCGCTCTGGCGCCACAACGCAACTTGAAGCAGCGTTACAGGCCGAGTCAAGCGGCGAAGTCAATGCGTGAGATAGTGAGCTCCTTACTCAATAGACAGACGCTCTAATCCTATACATGAGCAATACATTTTTTCCGGAGCCACGGCAGCGCAGCAGGTAAATTCCGGACGAAGATGATGGACAAGTTAAAGTTTGGGTTCAGACCGGAGTCGTGGGACCAGCGAGCACGTGCTATCGGTGATTTCCGAAACAGGACAGCCTCCGGTGATGCGCCCACACCCGCACCTGGCCTCCACCACCACGGGCAAGCGCTGAGTACCGAGTTCCAGACGCTTTCCAGCCTATTTCGCGGAGATCAAATGCACTGTTCTGCAGAATATGCATAGTATACGGGCGACTGCGGCACTGACGCCACCGTGACTAGTCCTCGCAAGGAAGATCGCGGCCAGCTCGGCCAATGCGGTAGTTATATCGAGCCAAGGCAACGGACTTCACATGTAGCTGTGAACTCAATGTGAGTGTTCCGGATGTCGTGGTCATGATACCATCGACAGGCAGACGCAACCGCACTCTTTTGGCCAGCAGGCGCGCAAGTTCTCTCTGCCGGTGCTGAAGGTCTCTCCTCCCTCTTTCCTTGGTTCTGGACGGGTATGCGATTCGCCACCTTCAGGATCAAATCATCTGTATATCTTATTACGAATGTTGCCTTCGCGCGCACTGAAGACGAACCTTGAATGTCAACCCTTTCTGTGGGCGGACCATTGAGGCGCGCTTAGCTGAGGTGACATCCAGCACGCCAGCGCGCCTATTCGTAACAGGAAACTTGAATCAGGTAGCAAGTGCCTGCTGCGGGTGGCCGTGAACGAGATTGAGGCGTGCATCAGTCCATCGCTTTATCACAGTGAGTCCGCCCTGCACACGCCTCCGTGTCCTATTCTGATTGTTGACGACTTCTCTTGTCAGCGCTCGGAGCGAAGCAGCGCGATTCGATCACAATGGGACGTCCTTGCCTAGACGGAAGGCTTCTCCGCGTCGGGCATGGGCGTCTTGCGCTACCCATAGACCTGACTTCGCGCCGAGTCACCATAGGCGCTTCCATTGAAGTCCCATGCAGCTCCGACGACCAACTCAGCGACAATAGTTGACCACAATGGTAGTGCGAGCGTGCTTCGAGCTGTGGAAGACACGTCACCGCCAAGGTCTAATCAGCACCCTGGCGATTGTTCATGGTCTTCTATTCACTATCTGCATGTCGACTCCTTGCCTCGGCTTAGGCGACCATGGTTATCGGGCTGTCCTATTGAGAGATGGGTCTCGTTGATGGTGAGTGAGGTCTCCGACTGAATCCTTCACGCTCAGTGCCCTGTTGCCTCATGTTAATCATGCCCTCTGCCGCTCTCGTGCACAGGATGCTTGTCCCGGTTGACGCCATGCAGGACATGTCACCGAGGACGCTCTGAATAGGTGTGCGACACGTTTTGGGCAAGTCTGATCTCACAGGTGGCGCGCGCAAGCTCTCTCTCCAGATGTAGAGGGTTTCTCTCTTCTACCTCGCTGTCAAATTGTGCTCTGACACGCGCGTTCTCATCCCCGAGATCCAATTCCCAAAATTGCTTTCGCACAGACCGAATCGCTCGAGACCTTCAAGGTCAATCTCCGACGTGTACACCGTTCTATTGTGGCCGGACCTATGAAGCGTGCTGACTACCGATGTTCTCCAGTGCGCTTACGCGACCACCCGCGAGAGGAAAGCTGAAGAAGACCGCTACTGGTCCCTGAGTGTAGTCGTGGTCGACATTCGCGCGCTTTTCTGATCTACCGGATAGTGAGTTTACGGTACATGCACCCTTGATTGACTTCCATGTACCTGTTATTGACTTCTCTCCATCGCGCGCGAAGTAGACAAGCGCGATGCAATTGCAATGGGATGGCCTTGCCTAGATGGAAGGCTTCTCCGCGGCGGGAACAGCGACTCACTGATGTGGGGCCTTCATTACAGGCGGGCCCGACGACCAGCATGTCGAGCCTAGTCATTCATGCAGGGTGAGCATGCTTCGAGCTGTCGAAGGAACATCATCGTCAAGGTCCGACCAACACCCCAGCGCTTATCCGTCGTCTTTCAGTCGCTGTCTCCGCACCGCCTCGGTGACTCAACCGAGATGATCGCCATTCTGCATCTCTGTCCTATTGAACGGCGAGCATCTGAAAATGGCGTTTTGAGAATGAGGCTTACACTTAACGCCTCGTTGCCTCACGTTTACTGTGTCCACCGCTGCCCCTGTCTATACTCGCTGAGTTCAAAATACACCTATTTGTAACCGATGTGATGACGCCGCCTGTAGAACAGCGAATCGCTCGCGGTACACAGGACCGTCTGCATAACACGAGGATAACGATGGCCGGCCTGATTGTGTCGTCTACGCTCACTTCGGCTGCACCGTCGTGTCAGGACCCACGGCTTGAGCCGTGGCTATGTGAGAACAACGGCCCGGCGGAACTGAAGCGGGACCAGACGGGACCAATTTAAATATCCCCAAACATCCTGAAGTCCGGTATTGGCTGCTGACGCCCACAATCGAAAGGACACGCGCTTGACCCTGCCGTGACGGGACCATGAACCGTGACTAGGAACGATAATGGTCAAGTCGACAGGATGCTTTTGTTGGCCATACCAGTGAATGTGTTCAAAGATAATGTTAACGCGCGCTCCCTGAAGCTGATGTGATTCAGTATAGCATACTCGACATGTTACTCGTACAGGCAGAGTCACTTTTGTAATGATGAGGTCATCGTGTAGAGAGAGGTGTACATATCAACGGGAATATAATGAATTAGCAACAGCTTCGGCGAGCTGGCCGAGGGCGCATGCTGAAGTGCAGGCGAGAGTAGGTAGTCGGCCAGATATCTTTCTGGAGCTCCGTAGAAGGCAGGCTCGCCAAGATATTTTGCACATGTTCGAGCGCTTCTGTAGCAGTTGGGCGTTGAAATGGGTCTGACTGGGTCATGCTCTCCGCTAAAGGACGCAAAAAATCAAGACCGTCGTACAGCTGAAAATAGTCAGCGGGGTCAAAGAATGTACGTGAATGATTCCCACTTACTTCCACCATATCATGCATGATGACATGCCCAAACTGGTAGACGTCGACCTTGAACGGGTTGTAGGGCTTGTCCCAAGATAATTCTGGGACCGATTTATCCGCACCGTACACGCCAGTTACCAGCGCGTGCTCATGCGCCAATTGCGTAGACAGCCCAAAGTCAATGAGGAAATAGCGGATCGACGGAACAGCCGCTCGATCGCGATAGTTAAGCCCGACAGCCTGTCCGTCTGCTGTGGAGCGCGGCATCACAAAGTGGAAGCCCTCGGGGAAGAGGTCCGTAGGGTCCAGCATGATGTTGAAGGTGCAAAAGTCTCTGACGCAGTTTAGCAACGCGTTTGTGGCGACAGTCAACGACCGCTGAGCGCACCTATGCGCAATATTATGGTCATGCAGAAATTGCATCATCTAGATGAAGGCAGCAGTCAGCATAGCCCTCGGGTTATCGACGCAAAAACGTACCTCCAGAAGTTGCACCAAGGCATGCAGGACCTGGCGAGGGCAAGAAAAAGGTGGATCGTAATACACGCGCAGGAGGGGCATGACGATTAGGAGCTCATCGTCGCTATCGGGAAGAGGAAATATATCTAGCAATGGTGCTATCCGGTTGCGTGGGTCTGACCGCAACCGTTCAAGCCGTCGCAGAATGGGGACCTCATCCGACCAAGTCGCCGCCCTGCGGAGCACGACAGGCGAATTGTCGCTCATGCGAATCGCATCCAACACGGACGGACGCTGTGAAAGTATTAATACGACAAATTTGCAAGTGAGATGCGACGTCTACGAACAAGCATCGCAATTTCGTCCTCGGGGTACGGGTCTGACACATCACACCAACGCCGGTGTTCACGAGAAGGGACATGTAGTGGGTCGTATCTCGGCCGAAGACGATAACCACGACGTTCGAGAAAGCAAAAGTGCTCCCGCCAGAATATTTCATGCGGTAAGACTTTAGAGGCGCGCATCGAGGAAAAGGGTAAGAGTTGAAGAACGAGTTGAGCTGGTCGAGACTCGAAGCGCGGTTGATGTGAAGCACGTGGATGTGACAGCATGTCACATGTAATGGTCGATTCTGGCGTTGGCAATCATGTCCGCGTCCAACGACGTTCTCTCATGTCAGGACCATTCACCACAACCGGGTTTCGATATTCCCCGGCGCATACTGCACGAATAACGTGAGTATATTCTGAGTAAAGGATCAATAAACGCGGTGAGCTCATTGTGTTCTTTTGGATGGCATATTGATCGGTACGGCCTCCGATTGGTTGGGCTTCGATATGTTCTTTGGATGGACCCGCCGCGTTTATTGATTGTTGATTGAAAGTTTTCTCACCGTAATCGTGTAGTAAGCGCCGGGGATTATCGAATCCCAGGTGTGGTGATTTCAGCCCGAAACCTACCGGGCGTGTATGCGCGCTCTCTATTGACTAACATCACCCACATGTTCTTCATTTCCTGGACTCGTGAACGGTGAATCATATCAGGCGAGTCGACAAGCCTTCAAGCTACCGAATGGGGTCAGCGCCTGAGGAGCTATAGGTGAGTCAATCACATCAATGGAATCTTACTGCAACGTGCATCTGCTTCTGAACTCGATTGACACGAGTCATACTTGAGGCGGGTCCGCTCGGGCTGTGTTGGCATATCCATTTCAAGATAGCTTTCACATCCTAGCTACACTGTTAAGCGCCAGGCTCAGTATAAAAGGATGTTCAATTTGCTGTCGAAACAAATCATTTCCCTGTCCTCCCCAGCCTTTTGGACATGTCGCAACGACCAAGTGATCAAGGACTTCGCGAGCAATCGCAGGATCGGAGAAGGACTATTGCTGAAGAAGCCGCTCAGGCTGCAACGCTCCTCCCCGACCTGACTCCCGACGACCGGCAGTATTATGCCCCGCAGCTTGAACGGTAAGTACCCACGTAACTCACACCGGCATCCTGCTGAACCCTTCAAGTGTCCGACGTCAGTTCCCCGATCCTGGCACCGTTCGTGGTGTTTTCAGAGGCGTCAGACAGCAAGTTGCGGAGGTTCTTCCTGGGAGCGGAGCCGCTCGAAGACATGAGAGCGAACTACAGAGTGCGGAGGATACGATTCAGGCCATCCGTGTACGTGAGACGCCCCGCAAATGCGCCGCATACGCTGACAGCACCATCAGACTCGTTCGGACGAGGCTCGTCGTGCTCAGGAGAGTTCGCAAGCTGGGCAACCCCCCGTGGTTCCTCAATACCAGATCCCAGCTGCTACCCCGCGCAATGTCCTGATTGCTGAGCCTATCGTGCCGCGGGCGATGCTTGAAAGCCAGATGCAGCAGCAGCAGGCTTTCACCGCGCAGGCGCCTCCCGGTCACAAGTTTGTACCTTCAATTGTCTCCGATATTCATGTTACTTATCGTCTACTACAGTCTACCTCGTCGGGCTCGGACTTCGTACGATAGCACATATGGCCCACCTCCTCGCGTGAGTGTTGATGTACCCCTTGGCGGCCTCCCCCCTCCTCCCGCGAGGCCGGCAGGACCAAGCCGAGCGAGTACTATGCCAGGGTATGTGTCCTTCTTTACCTCTCGAGTCACTGATACTAAATCTGCCTGCAGATTCTCGGGGGGCTATGGGGAACCATCGCCACCTCCCTTTAACCCCAACACCAGCCGTCGCCATCGTCACACTCAGAGCGCCTTCACTGGTGGTCTTCCCACATCCACCCACCCGAACGCCTCGCAGACGAGTGTCGCACGTACAAGCTCCTCGGGTGGTCGGTCGCACTTAAGCGGAATGGAGGAGTAAGACCTCTTGATTTTTCCCGAAATGCGCGCCTTCTCACCTATTGTCAGTTTTTACGCTCAATCGTGTGTCTGAGCATCGGTACTACGTTGACCGACTAGCTTACCTGTTCTCCAATTAGGACGCACTCCAGCCATTCTCATCAATCCGGCCAATCTCCCCCGTCTGTCCATTCCCACTCGTCGCACCGATCGACGCGCTCCGACGGAACGCACGCGTCTTCTCGCCACAGGTACGTTTAGCATTTTTTTCTTCTGAAACAAGAGTAACGCGACGACCCAGCGATGGCTCATCCCATGCGTCTCATAGGTCGTCGCAGAGGTGAGTCGATAGATATATGGTCGCAATCTAGTTCTGACTTCTTAGGCACTCGCGCACGTCGGGGAAGTCCTCTGGCCACTAAGCACCGGCGCGGTGCACAATTCCGTATATGGCATTATCAAGGATTTTGCGAAAGCTCGCCCGCTCGCATAAGTGTATCTCCTTTCTCTGTTCTCTTTTCTCTGCCTTATGTTCTAGTATCTTTTTTTTTTTTCGCGTGGGCTTCGGCCCACAATTATGCCTACCTTTTCTTCCCTTCTACTTTAGTATTTCTCCCTCGTGTACGATCTGGCGCATCCCTGGGCTCATCGCTCGTTTCTTTCCCCTTGTACCAATCTTCGCGACTGACGGTTCCTTTACGACCATTGCGACGTTCTCTTCCCTTGATATCGGTGATTTCCGTGCCTTGTCGTGTCTTGCTATTATCCACGCTCTTTTGTACGCTCTAGTTTGCTGTCGATGTTTTCTCAATATATACACCCACTTTCCTTAAATTTGGTTGACTGGCGTTCAGCGGTCTCAGACGCAAGCCGCGGTAGGACGAGTCGAAATTCGGTGCGCGCGCCTCCTTTACCTTCGAGGAAGGGCGAACTAGGATTGTTTCCCACTGCCCACACTACCACTGCGATACTTACTCACCTCACCTGCGCTACCGCCCACGATACAAGGTGTACGACGCGGACGTTCGCGCTGCGATATGCATATTGCTAGTCTCCGATTCCAGGGTTAGACTGCGATAGATGCTAGATTCAAACACAATATTATATATGATAAGGCGTTTACCACCTCAGATCCATCCAAAACCTCATCGAGAGCAAAACAGAAATAAAGGAACACGTATTCCGTGGCGCACGCGCCATCCACCCACCCCTCACGCAGCCGCAGGCGCCAGCTTGGTATACTGCTTCTCCAGCTCCAGCAGCTCGCCGCGCAACCGCAAATGATTCGCATGCAGCGCCTTCCCCTCGCCCTCGCTCAGCAGCCCGTCCTCGTCCACCGACTCGTCCGACGCCGCGTCGAGCAGGCGCTGGATGATCGCCCGCTGCTTGCGGTCCGCCATCGCCACCGGGTAGTACTCCATGAACTTCGCCTGGTACTCCTCCTGTAGGCCGTCCGCGGTTGGGGGCCGGCTCTTGCGCGATTTGGGCGTGGGGCGGGGGCTGGCGCGCTCCCTTCGTTCGTCTCGGTCCCGTCTTTCGTCCCTGTCCCTGTCCCTGCTACGATCCCTGCCACGATCCCGATCCCTCTCCCGCTCCTTCTCCTTGGCGAGCGCCTTCTTTTTCGCGGGCCGCTGCATCTCGCGCTCGCTCGGGTCCTCGCCCTCTTCCTCCGACGAGGTGAAGTGCGGGGTCGACGCGCGGCGACGCTTGTGTGACGAGCTCGAGGACGTGCTCTGCTCGGAGGCGAGGCGGGCGGGGGCCACGGGGCGCTCCTTCTTCTGGATGCGCCCCAGGGCGGCGAGGTTATCGCGTTCAGGGTTCCGCGAGCGCGCGGGAGGGGGGGGGCGGGGCACAGGCGAGTCACTGCGCTTGACCTTCACGGGGTCGGACTTTTTGGTCGGGGCGGAGGGGCGAGAGGTGCCCTCGGCGACCTTGCGCCGCTTGGCGCGCTGCCGCTCGTCCTCGCTGTCCGAGTCCGAGTAGTCGTAGCGGGCGGGGACCTTGCGCTTGGTGGTGAGCTTCTTTGGCGGCGTCTCCTCCTCTTCGCGCTTCATGGCGTGACGGCGGACGTCGTCAGCCGGCTTCTTCGACTCAGGCTCGCGCGGTCGGCTGGAGCTGGATGCAACGGGTGCGCGCTCTTTGCTGTCAGTGCGAGGCCTAGCGGTCTGCGAGGAAGAGGACGCTGTCCGCTCGCGCTCACGAGGCTGTGGCGTCGGTGTGTGGTGCGCAGATGAAGAGCGAGATGGTTCGGTGCTGCTTGGACGAGCAGCAACCGGTGCCTTTGACGTCGAAGCTCGCATGGTGGCGCTAACCGCAGGCAGCTCGTCCCGTTTGTCAGACGAAGTCGAAGTAGGCGTGCGCAGAGGAGGAGTCAAGCTCTTCGGGGCTTTATACCCAGAGCCGGGTCTGCGCGCGGTCGCGGTTGACAGAGCTTCCACGCGCGCGGGGCGAGGAGGCTCCGCAGGAAGAGGCGTCGAAGAAGACTTCGGCAATTCTTTCGGCTTTGAAAGGCCTGCAGGGCTAGGAACAGAAGGCGGACGACGCTCGTCTTTCATCATGATTTCCTTTGTCTCGGGCTTCGCGCGCGGCTTCTTTTCCTTTGTGGCGGTGGACCGCTTGACCTCCGAGGCTGGAGGCTTGGCGGGAAGAGGATGCCTTGCAGCTGACGTCGATGGTGTTGGGGCAGGAGGCGGCGGCGGCATAGGCTTTGGCGCTGGCTTGGCTGGGGAGAGATTCTCCCACCGGGGATCACTTTCGGGTATCTTTAATGCTTTAAACGCCGCAGTCGCTTTGCGAAGCGCCTGCTGGCGATCTGCCTCGGTGCGGCACTTGTATGGTTGCACTTCGAGCCAGCCCTTGTTACTGAGCCGCCAGAGACCATCCCTAGCCTCTGCGACATCCTGCATGATAGTGCGGACGTCGCCCCTCTTCCTGTCGTCTGACGCTGAGCCACAAACGAGCTTCACGAGCTCGTCAGCGGTGCGTGCCGCACTGGCGAGACACTGCACGACGCGGTGACGGAGGCCAGGGTCGATAGCGGATAGCGGGCGGGAAGGCGGGGGAGGTGGTTGGGCAGGCTGGGTACCGGATGGTCGAGGAGTGGAAGATGAAGCGACCTGCTTCCGCGCGGCAGGCTTCGCCTTCTTTGCGGCTGTCGTGCTCGTGGACAAGGGGGGATCGTCGAGCATGACGACCTTGCGCTCCTGCCGCTGCTTGTTGGCCTCCTCAGTCGCTACGCGGAGTTTCTTAGCCGCTTCATCGAGACTGGCCGCGCTGACGGTGAAGCGATGGGAGATATCGGCGTAGTGCTTGAGCGACCTGTCTCGATGCTGGGGCATCTGCATGAAGAGCTCGTGCGGGCTCTGCTCCTTGGCTAGGGAGAGGCCGAAGCACTGGTCATTGACGTAGATACCCTAGTACAGCATTAAGTCGGCGCTTAAGCGGGGGTGCATGCAGACACACCTGGTTCGGGGTATTGAACTCAAAGGATAGATTTGCGGGATTGGCCATTAGGGCCTCGATGAGGTCCTCGGACATCCTGAGGGTGATTGCATGCTTGTTTCTGACCTCCGCCGTGTTGGGCTTGACGGCGATCTGCTGGTTTTCTGGCAACGGCATGGTGGGAGGAGGAGAAGAGCGCGAATATTTGTGGCGGTTGGGACCCACAGACGCGTCAGCCGGGGAGGACTCTGGGAACTCGACCGTCCGACGGTGACGGCGGGACGACGGGACTAATTCTCAATTCGGAATCCGCACAATAGCACACGCCCCAAACACACGTCAACAAGCCCCCGGATCAAATGCTCGGTGCCTCGGCACCATTTATGCCTTGTCCTCGTCCATAAACGCTGCAATCAGGTCTCGCGCCTGCGATGCTGGACTCATTCTATCGCGCGGTTGGTGCCTTTACGAGCGCTTCAATATGTGGGGATGCTACGTGGGGACGAAGGAAAAAAGAGAGAATTGGCGTGCTTTGTTGTCCTGAGGCGTTGGCCAAAGTGATATGGCAAGTCACGTTGCCCAACCCCATGGCTCGCAAAGTCATCGAGCATCATAGTGCATTTACTGCGAAGAATTCAAA
Organism: Pleurotus ostreatus/Saccharomyces cerevisiae fusant; assembly: GCA_024196135.1. Classification (NCBI taxonomy): domain Eukaryota; kingdom Fungi; species Pleurotus ostreatus/Saccharomyces cerevisiae fusant. The sequence goes on along the minus strand of JAMQCK010000279.1, from coordinate 8,450 downwards.
GAAATAGCATGTCTGGTATTTATCCGTCTCGCTCTCTTGCACAATCGTTGATCCAAGGTCACAAGATGCTGGCATTCGGCGTCGTTCCGATTGCGATGGAGACCAAGAGCTCGCTTGCTCTTACCTAAAGTCGCCAGATCTCAGCCTTTTGCGATCTCCTTACACACCCTCTTCCGAAGAGGTGAAGCTCATAGAGCTCGACATCGCGGCGCTCGACGCATCCTTAGCCGCCGTCAATGTCGAGATAACGTCCAATCCTGCTCATGCCCCATCTCTCGAGCACCATAGCGGGCAGCTTATCGAGCTCCGGCGTCGCAAGCAGGCTCTGAAAGCTCCCATACGACGCCTGCCTACGGAGCTTCTTGAGCTGATCATACGTGCCGCCGTTCCCGACGACTGGACGACCGCCATCGAGACCACGCCGCGTTTTCCACTCTTGGAGTCCTGCTACCGATTGCGCGCCATCGGGCTCGCCATGCTGGACCTCTGGTGCACGGTCGTCCGTCGTTGCATAGGACATGGTTATGACTTCTACGAGGAGGCACGCCGGTATATGGATCGCGCAGAGCCCCTACCGATACAACTCGTCGACCCGATGGAGGCACCTTACCGCTATCCGGATCCCCACTTTGACCAGTGGATGGTAGTACACACGGCTCGCTTTCGGAGCTTCGAATGGGCTGTTGACCTCTCCAGCCTTTCCCCAACTAAGGTGGCCGCGCCGTTCTTAGAGTCAGCGACGTTCTATGCCTGTCTGCCTATGCGGGCCCGTGCGATGACCACTTTCGGCCTCCTCACCTTGATCGAAGCGCCGTGCTTGCGAAAAGTCACGTTCAAATACCTTCTCCCATCGGTCACCGACCTTCCGTGGGCGCAGCTGACGCATCTCACCATGCGTGTCGCTCGTATGCCACCCAATGACCTAGCGGTGCTTCGGTCTTGCACTTCTCTGTTTATGCTCGACGCAAATATTTCTGCCAACTTTGGGGTACCTGTGTCGCCCATGCTTGTTCTCCACGATTTGCACACCTTGAAAGTGGCAAAACATGGGTATCTACTTACGACCTTCATCTGTGCCCCCAGATTGGCCAACCTATGCATCGAATGGGGTAACAATTCGGACTCGGCGGTGTGTTCGCGCCCCATAACTCATATATCGACATGGCTTCGCTCGTCCGCGTCCTCGTCCATCCGCACTTTGACCCTCAAGGGAAGATGGTACGACGCTTGCTTTGAACAAACCAGAGACCTCTTCCGCCTCGTCCCTGCGGTCGAACGCCTCATCCTCGATTACTATTTCATCGCCAGCGGTCCGGATCTGCCGTATGGTCCGCGGAGACAGACAGCGGTGGCGCTCCTGGACGACGCCGCCATCCTCCCCAATCTCAAGCACTTGACCTTGGTTGAGAGCAACTACGCGGCATTCCGGGCGCCTGGGATTGAGGAGCCGCTGACGAGGTTCGCGCTGGCTCGGTGGGCGAATGGTGGGGAGCGGCTTGTGGAGCGTCTGTGCCTGCGCTCGGTGGGGTGCGAGCGGGCGGGGAATTGTAGGTGTGTCCTTGGGCAACAGTGGATGGAGACGCTGAAGGAGGAGGGAATCTTGGTGGATCGATCGACGTGCATTTAGCCGTCTGTGCGGCGGAGCACTCAGTCGTGGACTCCAAATTATAATGTCCTGTCCCATTCTCAACGCGACGAGTGCTATGGTGCTGAGTCTTGTAGAGGAACCACAATTCGTGCAGTCAACTTCTCATTTTTTTGCCCAGGCATCTTATGTACAAGAGCCCGTACTCATACAGACTATACATAGCCTACAGAATCTGGTTGATACTCTCTCGTATCATCCTGACGGCGTCCTCACTGCGCGGCACAAAGTTACACTCGAACGCTTCAGGAGATCTGTCCAGAACGAGCTATCAGACGGCGCATGTATCAGACCAAGCGATGAAGACGCACTGAAGAGTAGACGATTTGTATTTGCGCTTTGGCTCGATGATCTTCCCATCCGCTCGCTTGACTTTCTCGATATTGTACACGCGCAGGATGGAAGCGATCGTCATCCAAATTGAGGCGAGCGCCATGTGTTTGCCTGGGCATATGCGTCGTCCGAACTGGCGAAGGGTGTCAGCGTAGACCGCCGTTGGATGGGCAGGGTATAGACGTGCCCCGAAGACAAAAGACGCGGGGTCACGAATTGCGGGGTTGAGCTTCCCGTCGTCGGTCAGGAATCTCTCTGGCTTGTAGATGTATGGCTCGGGGTATGCCGACTATCCGGATGATGAGGATGGAAGTGATACCAGGTGAATGAGGTACGCACCTCGTCATGCGCCATGGCCCTGAGCATGAGTGAGAAGCAGACAAAGCCAAACAGAGAGATGATCCTCACCAGACGTTAGGTATCACGACGCTGCCCCTCGGGATGGTGAACCCGCGATAGACGTCGTCCGTCTCTCCTGTATGCTGATGTGGCACAGCCTACACAAAAGTGAGGAATCGCAGTCAGATACACGAACGAAGGGAGGTCCCACCACTGGCGCTGCCGGATACATTCGCATTGTCTCCTTTACGACGGCGGTTGTGTACGGTAGCCGTTCCTCGTCGTCGAACTCGGGTAGCCGGCCTGGCTCGAGTACGCTGTCAAGCTCCAGTTGTGCGCGCTTTGCGATTTCGGGATTCTCCAGCATATGGAGAGTGAAGCTGAGGAGCGTCGCTACGGTCTGGGAATCAAGGGATGTGGCGAGATGAGCTGCTACATAACGAAGGGATGGAATGGACGGACCGTGTCCATTGCGCCGATGTACATGATGGCCGCAGTGTTCTTCACGACCTCCTCTTGAGCGAGGTCATCGTTGGCCCGTGCTTTCTCCAGCGACAGCGACACGAAGGAGCTTCGGGCATGGTCGGACGCCTGGATCGAGTCGTGAGATAAGGTCCAAGACAGCATGTTAACGAGGCTTACCATGCGTCGCATCGTCTCCTCGAAGGGCGCATTCACCATCTCCTCTGTCACTGACCTCCATTTCCGAGCGTGCTTCTTGAATCCTGTACCTGGAAGCACGGATAAGACTGAGCAGATCGTATGTGATGAGCGTCAAATATACGTACCAGGCATCCATTCGGGCAAGTGCATCATCATAGGGAAGATATTGACCAAGTACGAGTTCGGAACGGCTGCGATGGCGCCTGCGTTGAATGCGCGGTCTGCGACTTGAGTATATGGGTCGTTCTCGGGGAGGGCGTCGATGCCGTATGTGATATCCATGATGGTAGAGGCGACCATGCTTGTGTACGTTAGGATCGCGGAGGAGAGCATAGGATACTAACCGCTCACAAGCGTAATTCTTTGCGTAAGTCGTTGGACGAGGCATCAAGCATGCGACGTAGGAACGTGTGCGTGGCCCTTTGCTGTCGAGGACGGAAGCGGCGCACGGTGTCGATGTTGAAGAAGGTGTGGAAGGCACGTCGGTGTTCTCGCCTACGAAAGAGTCAGTATGAATTAGACATTAGGCGAAGAGGTTACGCACCATCGTGGCCCTTGCATATGACGTTTGGTTAAGAAGATGACAAGCTAGCTGGGAAACCGACTTACCGTACTTCATTGACGTGATCTGGAATTCCCATCCCATGAGATCCAACATGGGGGTGTCGGCGCTTCGAAGATATATTAGTACATTTTAGGCGAAAGGGAGCGCCAGCGTACATACCGACTGGAGTACTCGCTTGACCGCCTCTCGAGCAAGTCGTAGCAAGCCTCGAAGGAGTGCAGTACGACAACCGGCATGCCGCCGACGTCGAGATGGACGATATCGGAGCCTTGTGAAGAGTCGGCACCGCGTCAGTCCTGATAAGCAGTTCAGACGTACCGAACTTCTTCGACCACTCGGCATACTTGATCCATTGAAAGTCGACAGGGACGTCGAAGAGATTGCCAATGATGGGGAGGCCTGACGGTCCCGGTGGAAAGAGCTTGCCTGACTCGCGTCTTCGGCGCACATACAGGTAGGCTGTAATGAACAGAGCCGCCGCGATAGCGAAGGTGGGAAGAGGGGCAGTCATGGAGGGCGCGGATACGTAGGGCTGACGGAAGGTCAGGGCTATATAGCCTGAGGATGGGAGCACCATTCACTCGCCTTCCTGTTCTTGACGAGCAGATGACCTAGCGCTGCGGTCCGTATGGCAGATTGTGCTGACGAAGGGAACAACCTCACGGCATCTCATCTATTTTCGCCGACAACATTCGACCGAATTACCTACCCCTGCGCGAAGGCAAAATATCCGGACGTATTTGCGACGCTTGGGAAGGCCAGTAGTCGAAGGCTTGTGGGTTGAAGAGTGGCCTGGAAACTCTGCTTTTTATCAGAGACGCACCTCGCAGGCTGACGGCGAAAGTGCTGACCCGAAATCGACGATAGCCTTGCTGCATTGTCATAGATCTCCACGGTACAAAGAATTCTGCGAGCGATAGCATCCTACATTGGATCGGGTGGACTCAACGCGAGCTAGTGAGTGCAATGTTCGCATACTTGCGTATCGCAGTGGCAGCCGGGGCGAGAAAACAAGCGCAGGTTCTCATGCACAGAATGCTCAAGCTGCATAGGCAGTGGCACCAAACGTCATCGGAGAAGCATTGAGTGAGAGCGCCCGTCCGGAGCTCTAGCCCGTGCTGGAGGAGAATGGAACTCTACCAGCGAGTACTACTCCGAGTAGCCTAGGTTTGAGGTCGAGGGCTGATCAACACGGTTGGGAACCAGGGCCTTAGGCGCGAATGTAGAGTGCAGCTGCGCCATGTATAATCATGACCTTGTATTCCGATATCCTTTGAAGATCTTCGCTATGCGTGATAGACGTGAACAGACTCAACACAGTCATCGTTAAAGGAGGAAGCAAGCCATAATTTGTGGCGTGCGACACCGGTGATTCCCGAATCAATATGCACCACGTGGGTAGGATTATTTGTTCGTGTCCTTGTTTGCCTCTGAGGCTCATCATTTCTTGAGGACGGTCCTTGCTTTACGCGTCGATCGACGCTGCACCTCTCTTGTATTCAATCTAGCTTTGCGATGCATAACCATGACCCATCAACAGGACAATGCTCTAACCGTTCTGACGTTCAAGCAAGACTGGACACTCAACACCAACGACCTACTGTAGATTCAGATGTCACCAGCCTAGCCTGAACAGTGATTCTGAGAGCTCTCTTGTGCAGAAATTGCCTCTGCATATCTCCTGGGAAAGGTCCTCCCATGCCGAAGACTCCCTCACCGATAACACAAGCGCATGCGTCATTACCTGAGAACTCGTGAGCCACGTCCGACAGCTGTCCAGCTCGAGATATCAATCGCTTCTCCATCCACCATGACTGACCTCGAGCAGCCTCTGCGCATCTTCGCCTCAGTCCCGATAGAGAGTGAGGATCAACGCCGTAAGCTCGTCGAGCTGGAGAGTGAGTACCAGTTCCCGCGTATTCAAATCGCCACGCTGACCTCAAGATAGGAAAGATCTTCGACAAGCGCGAGCGCCAGGCAGCGTCCATACCCAAGGCATGGTTGCTCGAGAACCTCCCTCCTGCAGACCAGCACAACGTCATTGACTTTCCTCGGACGTGCGGCTTGCTCAACGAGCAAGAGCTCGAGATCACCGAGACGGACGACGTCTCTCTTATCTTGAAGAATTTGCACACCGGCGTCTGGTCGGCGGTAGACGTGACGACTGCATTCTGCAAGCGTGCGATCATTGCGCATCAGCTGGTGAGCTCTTCATGACCTTCACAGTGAGTCGGAAGATTGAGCGCATTTCGCAAGACGAACTGCCTGACGGAGATCTGGATTGAGGATGCCCTGAAGCGCGCGAGAGAGCTTGACGATATATTCGCGAAGCAAGGGCCTGTAGGCCCGCTACATGGCTTGCCCATCTCGCTCAAGGACCAGTACGCGAAGTTAACGTGCGCATACATTGTCCCTTCGCTGACTCGCCTGATCAGATTCGACGTTGCCGGCAAGGAGTGCACCATGGGTATTGCCAGCTGGCTCGGGCGCATCTCCGAGGAGGACGCCGCCCTAGTCACAGTCTTGAAGAACGCCGGCGCGATCCCATACGTGCGCACGAACGTCCCGCAGACGCTGATGCGCGGCGAGACTGACAACTGGGTGTGTGGTCTGACGACGAACCCGCATAACCGTACCCTGGCGGCGGGTGGGAGCAGTGGAGGTGAGGGCGCTTTGATAGCGCTGAAGGGCAGGTAATGGACACCCGGCGACTGCAGTCAAAATGGAGTGGCTGACACCTACCTGAAGCCCGTTGGGAGTCGGGACAGACGTAGGACTTCCCTTGGTCTTTTCAGCACTTTAGACGTTGACGCTTTCGCAGATCGGAGGATCCATCCGTATACCGTCCGCGTTCTGTGGTCTATACGGCGTGCGGCCTACCATGCGTCGCCTGCCCTACTACGGCGCGTCGAACACTTATCTGGGCCAAGGTGCGTGTCGAGTCTACGCCTCTGCCTCGAATGTTGTGCTCAGTCCATTCACGCAGAGGCTGTCGAAAGGTGCGTGTTTACGCTGCATGCAATTGACAAGGGCTTGAGACACCGTGCAGCTCCTTGGGACCCATGAGTCGCTCCCTGCCAGGTCTTGTCGAGTTCATCAAGGCCGTGACGAATGGAAATGCGAGTCGCGTCGATACATCACAGGCGCAAAGCGCACTGATCACCATCATCTAGCCTTCGGACGTCGATCCAAAGGTGGTGGACATGCCATGGCGCGAGGAGTACGTCGCACGCACTGGGTCATGCACCAGTATCCTGACCCCTTCGCAGGCTGTACCAACTGAAGCGCATCGGCGGTCGCGGGACTAAGCTCTGCATTGCGTACTACGACAACGATGAGGTTGTGAAGCCGCACCCGCCTGTGAGGCGCGCTATCCAGATGACCGTAGATGCGCTGAGGAAGGCGGGTCACAATGGTATGTATCCTCCCAGTTGATGTCCGACATGTAGACGCGCCTCACTAATTGTACTCCAGTCATCAAGTGGAAGCCGTACCAGCATGGCTATGCCTACGATACGCTTTCTCGTATCTTTAACTCTGATTATGGAGAAGACTTCGACCGGATTATGAGTGAGGCAGGAGAGGTAGGTTATGGCGAGGATCCGAGAACTTGTTGATGATTTTTCTGACGCAATCCGTAGCCGCTGTGGCCAGGCATACCCTACAGAGCCTACCCTCCTATCACTGTGTGGGAAGCCTGGCAGCTCAGTCGCGAGAAGGAAGCTTTCGTGCGTACAATTCACTCATCATCCATTATTCGCCTGCTTATCACCTTGTCCCATAGCGCAAGAAAATACTCGATAAATGGATCGCCACCAAGGACCTAACAGGTCAGCTAGCACACCCGATATTCCCCTTCCGCGCGTCCAACAGCTGACGGGGGCGCGCGATCGCAGGGACTGGCCGCCCAATCGATGCGCTACTGTGCCCTGCGGCGCCGAGCGCGGCGCCGCCGCACACCCAATTCGAGTACGTTGAGGCTGTCAACTGCCTGCTCGGGCGGTTACGTGACGCTGCTATCTAGGTATACGGGCTACACGTCGTTCTTCAACTTCGTGGACTTGCCGGTGAGTGGGAGACGTATTTTTGGTTGCGACTGGAAGGGTTTGAGGTCGGGAGGGTCTGTGGTGGGAAGGGTCTGACCACGAGGAATAGGCAGCCATTATCCCTGTGACGCGCGTGGACCCTGAGCTGGACGCCAAGGACCAAGAATACACGCCGAAGAGCGAGTTGGAGGCCAAGGTATATGGGATGTATACGCCGGAGACGTTCCGCTACGCGCCGGTGTGCGTGCAGCTTGCGGGGAGGCGGTTCCGGGAGGAGGAGTTACTGGGGATCTGCGAGATTGTGGACGAGGCGTTGAAGGGCCACAAATCAGGCTAACTCTCATTTGAAGTGGATTAGAGGTGACTTTGTGGTGGTGATATGGCGAAGGGGAAGTTGTGGGCGCGAAGCTAGGGCTGATAGAGTGCGGACGTGCGCGCAATCTGCGTACTGGGCCAAGGAGGGGTGTCGAAGAGGATTGGCTATGGGTGGATGTGACGAGATATAATGCGATCGTAAGTACATCGGCTGCAAGGCTATATCGCCCCGCCAACCAGTCGGACGAACGTGTGCGCAGTCGGACTGCGGTAGTCGGTATGTTGAACATGTTGGGCGATTGTATAGCGAAGCGCGCGAGGCAGTGAGTATGTCAGCCCGCGACCGAAGAGCTCGGAGGATGGGAAGGTGCGGGCGGCTTACGACCGTATGATAGCCTGATGAGTGGAGGCCTACTGACCAGCCCAGCAGATAGTTCGGCGCTAGCGCGAAATGGGACGTGCGCCCTGCAGCTCCGTCCGAGGGTCGCCAGCCTGCCGCAGTCGCGGTAATTCTGGCCGCAGAATTGGGATGGTGCGCAGGCGG
>JAMQCK010000278.1:20975-31962 GCA_024196135.1 Pleurotus ostreatus/Saccharomyces cerevisiae fusant | reverse complement strand
GCCCATCCCGCAGGCCACTCAACTCCACGCACAGCGCATTCTCATATACGATAACCGTGTGGTTCTGATGTGCTGTCCTTTGGACCGAGAAGCTATGCTCGCGGCCTTCAACGCACGTGCTACGCCAATGGAAAAGCCTAACGTACGCGCGAAGGTAGTCGTCTTCGAATTTCCAGCCTATGCCGCAGGCTGCGATGGCATACGCCTGTGGCCGGTTGTGACCATGCGTCTTCGTCAGGACCAAAATCTGCACTGTCCTGAACGTGCTATACCAGACGAACTCTTCTCGTTTCAGGTGCACACTCGACTGCACGACGGAGAAGGTCGCCTTCACACCTATACCCTCGGCCGCCACCTCGAAAGCACGCGCCATTCTCCCACATATTGCATTGTTCCCCCGTCGCCCAGCTTGGACGAGAGCTTCGCAAACTATAGTGCTGTCATGATGACGGCGTGCGACGGTGGTCAGGCCTACTTTGAGCAACATGGCATCCTCACTGGCATGGGCATGACGGTGCACCTGGCGAGGCTGGAACCCACGGAGGAACAGATGCTGTTTCGGTCTTCTGTCAGGCTCGTGCAGAGCGCGCGGTATGACTTGCGGAAGCTGTGTCACTCGTTCGATGTCACTTCGGGGAGATTCTGTGCCCTCTACACGGACGGCGAGCTCCTCGTCGCGGATTACATCTAGTATCGATACCATAGCCATTAGCGAGCAAGGTTGGGCACATTCACGGAGGAGAATAGATACCCTGCCGCAGCTCACGATTTGGACTTCGCATTGTGGTTGTGAGAGTAAAACCGCAGCCGGACAACTAGCCAGCGGGTGTGGGTCCACCGCGCGGCATTTGCCGTCCGTGGGCCGCTGCGATAGTAATAGCCGTTTTGGCTCTTTCTTTGTTCTTTCATCGTCACTACCCCTCGGAGGCGTTGACGCAGTGTCGGCGCGCGGCTCCTATACTTGTAGCGTCAACCTCTCCGACCACAGGTGCTTACTGTATGTCCCTATTGGAGTATTATCGTCGCATGAATTGCAGCCTGGCGGCTTGAGGACCCATGGTAGCAAGGTCATTGAAGATTACCTATGACCGTGGCCCATGCCTGGACGTCTCCGCCTACTAAACGAGCCGAGTCATCACTGACGCACAGATATCACTAGGGTCCGAGCAGGCACTGGCATCGACATCCTTTCGTCCTGCGTGGTGTCCATGTTGTAGTTTTACCGCGCGCTCCAAGCTTCTTGGGAAGACGGGCGACGAACGTAAAAAAAAGAAAACTCAAAACTGGGTTCCATCTTCCACCACGTTGTTTACACGCACCTTCAGGCGTCAACGTTGCCTCTGACCCTCGTGCAGGTGGTCAAACCACCTTTTCTCTTGCCACTCTTTGGATTTCCAGACCTATCTAGCTTTTATAACGGGCGCTGCGAATTGCGGTCTGTTGTCTATCGCCTTCACGCTCTCCTTCGAGGCTCATCGAAGGATTCAATTCCCGGAGACCTCCGCGTACACTTCAGTATGCACGAGACAGAAGGCGTCCGTACTCCGTCGGAAGCACAGCAGTTCCGCTTGCTCGACTTGCCGCCCGACGTTGTCGAAGTTTTTCTAAGCTTGTCACGTCCTCTCGATGTTCTTGCGATGCGGGAGGTACGTCCAGCAGCTCGTGCGCTTGACAGGACTCTAAAGACGTCGGCAGACATGCACTGCGCTGCACGAGGCGTCGCGTAAGCGCTGGGTGTGGTTGACCATCGCGCAGAGGACAGCTTTCATCTACGGAATGCCTCTCAGTCCTTCCCAACGCGCGGCGATGAGCCTCTCCGACTTGGAGCGCTTCGCTACAGCCCCGGGACGCTCTTTCCGCGCCCTCGTCGCGGCGTCGGGCCCATTCCGGGATGGGCGGGACGCTCTACTGCGTGAGATGTATCCGCGGAGCGAGGCCGTCTATACTCACCTTGCCGGACAATTCGGGTTTCACGACCTGATCTTCGTCTTCCCGGGCGGGGCGTACTTCATGATCACCAATGAGGACGAGGACATGACTCTATACTGCCTCCATCCGCATCCCAAAGGTCCTGAGCAGCTCGGCACGCTGCGCTACAGCGCTCGAGGGGAGCGCGACAGGAGGGACGAACATCACCGAGGCGGTAACGCCGTCGCTGCCCATCAATTCTTGCAGGAGGGCACCGTCCTGCAGATCGTTACATGTGGAAAGACATCGTGAGTAGCTTCCAAGCACCGGAGAAGCGGCTGTACTCACAGATATCTTTTTAGCTGTACTGCCGAACCTTGGAAGATCTCGGTGTTCGATGTCGCACTCGAGGGCAAGAAGACGGGCTTCCGCCTCGTTGCTTCTACCTCTGTTCCCCTTCGTCTCGAATACATGCGCAACGGCATCTCGCTTTTCGACACCCGCGTAGCGGTCGCTGACGGCTACAGTATCGTTGTATGGGACTTTGCACTCGATCAACGGGTTTCGTGGATTCATGACCCCGTGGTTGATCAGGTGAGTTCCTACTTGACCATGCGCACCTCAGGCTGCTCAACTCGCGAAAAGCGCGTTCTTATATACGAGAATCGTGTGATTCTGATGGGCCTTGTCCTACCCCGAGGCAGGGAGTCCGAGTTATTCAGCAGCCCCTTTAAAAGGGCGCCAGCCGCGAAAAATTCTGGTGTCCGCGCGAAGATATATCTCTTCGAGATACCAGCGGGTGCGGTGGGTTCCATCGACCTGCCAGGTGTATATATGAGCATTGGGCAGGATCACCTTGTGCATTGCCCGCGCCGCGCGTTGCCAGGAGCGCTCTTTTCCTTCCAAGTGCACACGCGCCGATCAGACCAAGAAGGCCTTCTTCACACATATACCCTTCGCAGCGACCTCGAGAGTACCTGCAAATCTCTCACGTACCTCAACGTTCCACCCGCACCTGGCGAGGACGAGCACTTTGCCGAATCCAGCGCCGTCATGATGACCGCGTGCGATGTCGGTGAGGTTTACTTTGAGGAACAAGGCAACCTTGGTTATAACTGGGACATGAACGTCCACCTGGCGTGGCCGGGACCGGTGGAAGAGCAGATGCTGCACCGAGGTTCTGTTAGGCTCGTTCAAAGCTTACAATTTCGCGCGTTTGGAACGAGGATGTGTCGTGATTTCGACGCCGTTTCGGGGAGATACTATACGCTCTTACGGTCAGGTGGGCTTCTCGTTGCGGATTATGTCTAGCCTACCATCGATATCAGCACCGCTGTACTCGCGCCAGTCATTCGGCGTAGTCTTGTCTGCGAAAATAATTGACATTTTTGCCAAGTTTGCAGGTGTGGGTCCACTACTCGGCATTTGCCGTGCATGCTGGAAGACCACGCCACGTGCTGCGTCATAAACTGCGAGTCGGCTACCGGTAGTTTGACCAAAGTCAGTGGGTTATCCAGGATCTTGTATTCCTTGCCATCCGCCGCGTAAGGCCTACATTCACCCAAGTGAGCCGCTGCAAGCCGTGGACCTGCCGCAGCGGCGCAGCCGGCGGGTGTCCGGCGGGACTTGACGTCAGCACGTGGCGCGTCGGCACGGATGAAAGGACCCCATAATTGTCACCAATCCCCTCCTCCCCAACCGTCATCTCAAACTATCCAATGAGCCTCATCATCGCCGCCGTCAAGCCCCGCGCCCGCTCCTTACCTCTCCTCCTGCACGCCCGCACACTCGCCACGGAAACCTCCCACTCAGGCGGCAGCTCGGAACTACCGCCGTACATCCCGCCCAAGCCCCCAAACAACTCGAAGCCGCGGGCCTCGCTGGGTCCGCAGCCGCGGCAGACGAACTCCCAGCGGATCATCCACCCGCGCGCGCTTCCCCCAGACTTCGGGCGCAACCAGTTCCTCCCCGTCTCCAGCACGACGCGCGAGCTGCTCGAGTCGATCGTCGCGCAGTTTAACGCGCCCATCCGCTACGCCTTCGCGTACGGCTCCGGTGTCTTCGAGCAGGATGGCTATCGCACCGTGGAGGCGCCCGACGGCGAGAAGCCCATGCTCGACTTCCTCTTCGCGGTTACCCACGCCGACCACTTCCACTCGATCAACATGAACCAGTTCCCCTCGCACTACCCGTTGTCCGCGCGCGTCTTGGGCTCGGACTACGTGTCGCGCGTGCAGAACATCAGCCCCGGCGTCTGGTTCAACGCGTACGTGCCGATGAACGGTGTGGTGCGTACCAGAATCCTCCCCCCGGTCGCGTGACGCTGACGCGCGCCGCAGACGATCAAGTACGGCGTCACCACTGTGGATAACCTCTGCTCGGACCTGTTGAACTGGCGCACGCTGTACCTCGCTGGCCGTATGCACAAGCCCTTGCGGATAATCAAGGACGATGCGCGCGTGCGGTTGACGCAACAGGTTAACCTGACCTCTGCAGTCCGGCACGCGCTACTCACCATGCCGGAGGAGTTCACCGAGGCAGAGCTGTTCGAGCGCATCGCGGGGATTAGCTACAACGGCGATCCGCGCATGGTGCTACCCGCGGAGAATCGCTCGAAGGTGCAGAACATCGTCAAGAAGCAGGCGCCGCAGTTCAAGGAGCTCTACCACCGTCTCGTCGTCGGCCTCCCTGGTGTGCACTGGCCATCGTTCTCGTCGACGATCAAGCAGGACACCTCGGCCCACGCGCGTGCGGCACACTTGCGCAAGCTTCCGTCGCACCTTCTTGCTGGCGTCAAGGGCCACTACTCGAGCACCCTCGACATCAGCGACTTTGGCGATAGCGCTGCGTGGGTTCGTATGGCTGGCGACGAGCGGTTGCCGGAGGTTATCCGTCAACGTATGTGTTGTGCTCTCGCTATGGCTAGCAGACGGCTAACGTTTGAACAGAAACCTCGTCCATCGTTAAGGGCCCTGCCACCATTCAGACGATGAAGGGTATCCTGAGCTCGGGCCTGGTCAAGAGCGCGCGCTACAGCGCAGCCAAGATCGGCAAGTGGTGGAAGGGTTCGAGTGGCGGCCAGGCGTCGTAAGGCGGCAGGTCCGTGCTTGTATGGTATAGCATCTTCAATGACTTGCTGACGATTACATGCAGATCCAGCTGCCCATTTCCGTGGCATCACGTCGGAATAGAGGTGTTAGTAGATGAGGAGACCGCGGGAGGCCCATGCCCGCGCTGCATAGCATAGTTCAAGGACGAGGTATCAATTGCAATTCACAACAATCGTTCTAATGTAGCAAGTACCGGGCATGTACATAAACTATGGTAGCTTATGGGTAAAGATAATGGAAGGTTGGAGGCTCGAAGTCGCTACTCTGTTCAGGTTGGTTGTGGATGAAGTTATGTAAGTGCAGTGTGGCAATTGCCATATGTACCACTTGCCACTTGGAAAGATAGGTTGCTACTGAGAAAGAAGGATATGCCACAATGCCGTAGTCGGCTTGCGCTACCCAGTCTTACTCCCCAAACTTCATAGCAACAATGAGGGCGAGAGGCGAGGATCAGCCGTGGGAACAAAGTTGGTGGCATTCGCACGCCACATCCTCTGCCTCCTGCCTTCACGTTGACTCACCAGCGCGGTCCGCTGAAGGCGCCTGTGGGCGCGCACAACAGCTGTTTGGCGCTCAGGCCATGCCTTGTACACGAGGCCCAGGCATGAATGTTGCGTCAGCCTCGACATAAACGCCCGCATCCCGGCATGTCTCGCTCTTTTGGGTAAAAAAGTTGTTGCCTAGCGACGAGAGCACCGCCGCCCCCTAGCAAAATTACTCTGTTTGGAAGGGACCACTCAACGCTCGTTCCTCAACACATGGGACCCACCGCATCTCGCTAACGCCACAAGGACAAGCAACGCACCGTCAATCGCCCACAAGTCCTTTTTTTTTTTGGCGAACGGCGCCCTCCTGCGCCCGTGCCACTCAATTCTTTGGCTCGCCACTGAGCCACTCGAGCCCTTGCTAACATGGCCAAACAACCAAAATTTCCTTTCTTGAGGGAAGAGCAATCGAAGCAATCGAGGAGCAATCGAGGACGTCCGCGCCAGAAAGCTATAAAGGGGGGCGGGCGGGGGCGGTTTCTGCACATCCCCCGCCCCCAGCCAACCTTCCAAACATCTATCCCGCCCGCTGAACCCGCTGAACACTCGCCATGCCTCTCATGCCGACCTGTATGGTGGGTGATGGTGCTATTTCCTTATTGGGTCAAGGGCGCGCCACTCATGGGCTTTGGGTGCAGATTTTCGACCACGAGGAAGAGATTCCTGGCTTCGTCAATGACTGCTGCCTGGTATGCGGCAAGCCCGTGAAGACGAAGCGCGCGCAGAAGAGCCACTCCCGCACTTTCCACCTCCGCCAGGACGTCTGGTCCAACGTCGTTGAGACCCGGTGCGTTTCAGATACGTCCTAAGGCTCGGTCATTCTCTGATGTCTTGCAGCCCGTTTCCCTGCCCTGAATGCCCCTACCGAGCAGCACAAGACGGCACGTTGAGATCGCACATCTGTGCGAAACAGTGAGTCACACTCCTCTCGTCGGGCCGTCGGGCCGTCTACCCTGCTTTGCCACAACGTCCATCGCGGTGTTCGTTATACCCCTCGCCTGGGCTCTGCATCCTTCCACTGTACCGTCTTCCGTGCTCCACGATACTGACAATTCGTACAGTACTCATGAGCAACCGTATATATGCGAGATTTGTGGCTATGCCACCGCGCACGCAGCCAGCATGTCGCGCCACAAGAAGAAACATGGCGGGACCAACAACGACTACGAGGACGAGGACGGGGAAGACGGGCGGGAGCAGCCGGAGGCGCCACACATGGTGCAGCGCGACACGGTCTGCGGAGGCCCCGATCGTGCGATGCGATCGACGAAGCGCTACACGCCGTACACCAAGCAGGCCGCCAACAAGCCGAACAAGCGGAAGGCGACGAAGAAGGCGACCTCGTCCAAACGCTTCGCGCAAGAATCTCCGCGTCCCCTTTCCCCCACCTGCGAGGCACAGCCCGTCCAGCAGAAGGACGTGTACTATGAGGTACATCCCTCGCAATGCCAGCAGAACCAGCACCACGACGCGCCTGCGAGTCCGTACTACGCGCCCGCGACCTCCAATATCTACCCGCCTGTGCCGCCGCCCATTTACAACACGCCCGCGCCTGCTTGCAACCAGCAAGCACCCGTCTACCCGCCCGCCGCATACTACAACGACAACTACGCGCCAGCCACCGCGCCGAACACGACCTACGCGTCGTCGTCGAGCTTCAACCAGGCCTCGTCCTCGTCAAGCTCCTTCCACGTCGCGGAAGACTCTTTTGTTCCGCAGCTGACCGCCTCGGACATCAAGTTCGCCGGTATCTCGTTCCCTGCTGGTGCCAACCAGCAAGTGATCGCCTACGAAGTGCTTCCTGCTGCTCAGGTTGATGCGTACCCTGCTGTCCAGACCGACGCGTTTTCCGCCGCCGCCGAGCTCGAGGTCAGCGCGTCCTGGTACTACGCCCAGGAGTCCTCGCCCTACAACGCCCAAGCGTCCTGCCCCTACAACACCTCGTCTTCCCCCTACGACACCTCGTCTTCTCCGTATGACTCCTCCCCCTACGGAACCAACTCTCCCCTCGAGAACCTCTCCTTCGATGCCACCGCATCGTCTCCTGAGGACTATGGGTTCCCCGCGACTCCCACGGCGCCCGCGGCTTTCGACCTTGCTCAGCAGCAGTTCCTCGACAACGCGCAGCAGCAGTCCCTCCTCGACCTTGCGCACCAGAAGTCCTCGCCAGAGCCGATGATCGACTTCTCGCAAGATTCGATGCTCGACCGGTCCTTTGACTTCTCTCAAGAGTCGGCATTTGACTTCTCGATGCTGGACTCCACACAGCAGCCCTACATCGACTTCTCGCAGCTCGAAGTGGACTTCTCGAAGATGGGTGACATGGACTTCTCGAACATGGGCGACCTCAACCCCAACTTCGGCAACTACTCTCCCGAGTCGAACGCACCCTACACGTCCAGCGCGTCCTATTCCTCTCCGCAGTCCAATCCGCCCCCCACCCAGGAGGAACTCTGCTGGTTGTTCGACGAGTTCATCGTCGCGGGGCCGATGGCGTAGGCCGCACGCGCGAGCCGACGGCTATCGACTTGCACGACGCTGTATCCTCATTCCCCAGATACTTACCGGAGACTGTATCCTCATCTACTCATCTCATCTACTCATCGGAATCCTGCATCCTCATCCCTCATCACTGAATGTATCCTCATCTCTCCTCGACCCTGTTCTGATACTCACTGACTGTATCTCTCATACACATCTTCTCACGGACCATATCTTCAACTTACTCTACCCCTTTTCCGACTCCGGTCGACCTGCACACTATAATGCCTGTTCGAAGGCGCTTGGTTACCTATCTTTATCTCTATTTCTATCTGGGATTCGTGTTTGTTTCTCTCTACTTACTTGCATCTCAACTGCGGCATGCAATGTACGAATACGTACTGTAGCACTGGAATGCAAAGCGATAGCTTGCTTGGAACTCGTCCTGACTGATGCATATGTCTTGAGGTTGGTGGGCACGAAGATCAAGTCGAGAAGGACAGCGACACAAAACAAACAAGGAAAGCGAAGCAATCGACAGCATCCTTATTATACTAATACAATATTAGTACATCCCCCAGTCCGCACCCGACCCTCAGAACGCGTCGCCGAACAGCCGTTTCCTGTTGGACTCGTCAGCCATCACTCCCACCCATCACACTCATCCTAGCACTCACAAAGCCTCCGGCGCATCCGTCAGCACCGTACTCCCGCCCACCATCTCCCGCGCCCACACATCCCTCAGGAACCACGCGACATGACCGACCGCGCAGCCGACGAAGTCGCCGATGACGGCCTTGAACGAGCCGTTGAGGAGCCACGAGATCGCGATGAGGGCGACGGGGAGGTATGGCGCGGTTATGGTGACGAGGCCGAAGAGCGAGATGGGGAGGAGGGGGTGCCGGCGGGACCAGACGTAGATGGGGACGAAGGCGAGGGAGGCGGAGAGGAAGGGGAGGTTGAAGAGGGGGGAGAGGGCCTAGGGAGGTAGGTCAGTGAGGGTAGGGAGGGAGGATGAGAGAATGAAGGAGGGGGAGGGACGTACGAGAAGCATGACGGAGGAGCATAGGAGGAGCCAGAAGTAGTCTGCTTTGCGATTCGCGAAGGAGGATTCCTCGAGCATGCGGCTATAGCGCATGCTAGGGGGGTGTTAGCGGATATGTAGAGCTATGCAGATGCAGTTGTGCGCACAAGAAGAATAGATGGAAGACAAAGTCCAGCGATAGCGATCCAAAGTAGAAGAAATTCGTGACGGTTCGCCATAACTATATGACAAGTGGGTCAGTCAGGTCAGTCTGACACGATAGGTATGGCCACGCACCTGCCCATTCACGAACGCACTACGGGGGCTAAAGTATAGGGACAATGGAGTGACCATTTGTGATTGCTACGTAGGTTCATCAGCACGGACAGGCCAAGTCAAGCGCGTATGGACGTACCACGGCGATGCTGGTCACGACCGCTAAAGCTACCCAGCATCGGGTGATTGGGGGTATCTGGAGAAACCATGCTTCAATTCCGACGGGCATATTGGAGGCGGTATTCTGAGGGAGTACTACGCCTTGAAGTCAGGACGGTGGCGGCGAGAGGCAAGCGCGAGAACAATGGCGAACGTGTGCTAACGTGGTTCGCATATCGGCCCGAGGCTCCGACACCCCTTGTCCTCGACCATCATATTCTCTTTTCCCGTCAAACATCTACGCAGGCACCGAAGCTCGCGCAGGGCTCAGCCCTCGAAGCTATGACGAAAGGACAGCTATCTTGGCGCACCTTCTCTTCATTCTCAGTCTGGTGGACCGTCTTGCCCCAAAACGATCAGCAAATCCTCTGTTTTTGGCACCGCTCTGCAGCTCGCTTCCGCACCTCCGCTCGTCCACCCAAACACCAATTGCAGCCCCGACTTCAAGCTCCGATAGCCGCACTATAAAATCGTCGTTCAGTCGCCATCCCTTCTTCTCCCAACCCACGACGTTCTCTACGCGTCGTGGACTGCGCGCGTCCTTCCTGAGGCGCGACGTTGGACTTCGGCTGTTCTCTTTAACTAGGGATTCAGCACGGTTCGCGTTAGGCGCAGCACAGCGGTGCGCCAACCAGCGCGCGCCGTTGTCGGGTTAGCAGCGCTTTCACTGGGCTTAGGGTGTCGCCGGCGATTCCGCGAGGCCCTCGCTTCGCAGATCACTGGCGCCGAGGTCACTCTGAGGGACATGTTCAGTTGCACGCACACCGCCAGCACGCACACCTTGCGGTGTGCGTGCAACTGGCCTGCATGGCTCGAGGTGGCTGGACGCGAAGACGCTGCCTTTGTCAGGGTGATGAACTTGCTGCTGTGTCCGCGGTCCTGGGCTGCCGATCAGCTCGAATTTTTGGGACCCCTTTACCCTCTCCCTTGAGAGCCAGGTTGTATGGCATTCGCCTACGTACTCAACTTCGATTGACTTCGTTCGTGCATTTCGGTTCGGCAATGATATCAGCGCGCTCACATACTGCTCTGATGTGACCATCGTCCATTGATCCCAGAAGAGGTGCATAATTTCGAGGATACTAGCTCACGCAAACACCATTTGAAGGCCCGACTTCAAACTCCGTCCGCCGCCCTATAAAAGTCGTTATCCGGCTGCCCATCTTCTTTCTTCCAACAACGACGTCCCCCGTCGTGGAGTGCGCGCGTCCTGTCTCTGGGCGCAGCGTGGATCACGGACCCCTGCCTGTGTGGGAGGTGCCCCTGAGGCGGGCTTGTCCCGTGCACTGGCATTTTTGCAGTGTGCACAGTCCATGTAGGCGCACAGCGCTGGTGCGAGAGCGCTAGCGTCGAATTGATGCTGCCCCCCGAGAACAGGGACCCCACCCACTGATCGGCCGCGTCGAGAGGCGCAGGCTATCGGCGCAGTGGTCACTCCGAAGCTGCCTGCGCGGGCGCGGGGGGGGGCGGAAGCCGCAGGCGCG
>JAMQCK010000278.1:0-16828 GCA_024196135.1 Pleurotus ostreatus/Saccharomyces cerevisiae fusant | reverse complement strand
ATCAACGACATTCTCAACGAAGAGGCCAAGTCTAACGAGAACTTATGGGTCAACTGACGATGCGCAGCAAGCCTTCGCTGCTTCTGCTTGCGTGCTCGGCGCCTGGCTAAGGTTCTCTTCATCTTCTTTCAATCTTGGAATGTGGTCCGAGAAGTCCGCGCGCCACATAAAGGCTCGTCAATGGAGGTGGGCGCTTTCTCAGTCCACGGCGCCCTCGCTCGTCGTGGTCCAGTGCGCGCGTTCCCTAAGAACGCGGCGCAGATTCTTGGACGACCGATCGTCCCCGTTACCGCCTCGCATGACTAGGCCCCCCGGCATCTCACCAAAATGTCCGATCCTAATGCGACGAATTCAAGGCTCAAAATGCACCGATGTTCGATCCCAGTGCGCCGGATTCAGGCAGAATTGCGAGATAGGTTCGATCCAAAATGCGACGGTCGGGCCTTGTCGTCGCCCAGGTTCGATCCATTGTGCGCCGGATCCAGGGGTCGCATCGGAATTTCGCCAGCTTAGACCCCCTTCTACCCCCATGAGCAGGCAAAACACCCCTTAGAGCACCAATGGCGCCTCACAGTTGGTGATCTGGGAGGGTCGTCGCCGCCAAGGTTTGATCCATAGTGCGCCGGAAAGTGCACCTTGAGCGAAGGTCCGATCCTAGTGCGCCGGGAACGCCTCAAAATCGGCCAAAATCCATGCGACGGAAATGATCCAAAATCCCGAATTTAGGATCGGACATTTTGGTGAGATGCCGGGGGGCCTCCGCCATCAGACGCGTCCGCGACGGTCATTAGACCCGCCGGCTGACGCTCAGGCTCGTCTTGCCCTTCTCCCCTTGAACCACAGCCCATCCGAGAGGCTCTCGAACTCCACTTCTTCCTCTCTTAGACGGTCTCTGCCTGCTGTTACATGGCCGATGGCGAGATAGCCAACCTCCTGGCGGACGTTCGAGCCGAACCCGCGAAATACAACAAACCCAGCGATACCGTCCTCGGCGCAATATTCGGCCATGTAGTCAAGACAGGCCCGCCCGAGCCCTCTCAAATACATTGGTTCTGTTCGAAAGCGTCGGAGACCCTCAGGGAAGCGGCGACATTCTTGATCAGGCTGTTCGCGTACAATAGCCCTTTGGTGGAGACATGGAAGGCGCAGTACTCCTTGTGCGTCAACGAGTGCGTGCAATGTGCGCTGGGGGTAGAGATTGCGAAGACGCGGGCGCGTTCAGTGTGCGTGGCTTGCCCTTCCGTTGACGGCTATTGTCCTGACTGAGTGTGACTAGCTATATGTCGAGCTTTCCCCCGGACACCTTGGTGAACTTCTTCAAGCTCTTAGAGGATTGGGAGCTCTCCAACGTCATCTCCGAGCTCTGCCAGCGCAACATACTCAGCGGCCAGAATGTCGTCGCATCACCCTCATTATATGGCGTCCCCGTCGGCCTCACGTACAGGATGGTGGCCAATATAGTCGTCTTTCGCGATCCGAGGATACGAGCTGTCCTGGAGAAATGCTACGCATCTATACCCCTCAATAAGTGGCCAACAGACCCGCTCCCAGCCGGCATGCTGGCGCTACTTGAGGACGAGAACGCCGCACTGCGTGAATGGGCAGAGGAGCGCTACTCGGCCCTCAAGCAGAAGCCCATACCACCAGACAACCTCACTTTCGCGCATACCTCTGTCGCTGAGACCATCTTCAAGGCACTCGCGAACGACTCTGCGAGCTCAAGTCAGGGCGCTTCGGCGGCGCCTATTCGATCGGACATCGAGGTGTACTGGAGCGGCATACTGAAGATCGTGGCATTGATGGACCCCGAGCTCCTACTTCACCACCAACACCTGCGCGTGGACATCCGCCGAACTGTCCTTGGTCACTTGTCAGACAACGGACCACGTTAGTATCTACTTCCTCGGTTATATGCGCCGTATCTGACTGACTATATGCGCTATATCTCGCTCATACAGACCTCCACCTCGTCCTCAACACCTTCATCCTGCTCCTCGGTCGCCTGAAGGAGAAGATATGGCAAGGCGAGGGCCCGGAGTATCCGCAAGTCATCTTCGACTCGATCAAGGACAACCCCGCATACGTCGAGGGGATATCGAAGGCACTGTCTACTTCAAGGGACGCCGCGGGGCCGTATATCAAGTGGTACCAGCCGTTCCTTGTCACTGTTGAGCCGACCCCTGTATACGGAGAGGTCATTGCGAAGATGGCTGGTTTGCTATGCGAGGAGCTGCAGCATCCGAGGTTCCAGGATTCCGCACCGGCAACCATTGCGATAGCGGCACAGGTGAGGGAGCTGGGCAGCCAACTGTGGCTGTCTTAACTACAAGCGTAGTACTGACTGAGATTGGTAGGTCCTTGAAAAGCTAGTGCGAAGACATTCGCAGACGCACGCAGCGGCAGTCGCGTCTGCGATCGATATCCATGTCGGCAAGCTCTCACAAGTCGCCTTCGCTGCAAGCTTCGACAACGATAAGTGGGCGCTGGCGCGCAAGACGTCGCGTTCTCTTCTCTTCAGTGTAATGAAAGTGGACGCGAGGACCGTGCTGGCTGCGTTCGACGGGGTGTATCACGCACTTGCAGAGCTCAGCAGGAAGACACCTGTGAAGACAATCATTATCAAGCATACCTCTCGCGAAGTGTTGTGGAAGACGATTTGTCAGGCCGTGGACAGTCGAGATCAAGACGCCTTCGTGGAACTGCTCAACATCGCCTACGAGATCGCGCATGTGGATATCCCGACGAAGAAGGCGTACCAAGACGTGTTCAATGCAACGCGGCCGACGGAGTCTGCGTCGCCAAAGATGGCCCTGGAGGATGTGTCGAAGTCACTGCAGATTATGCACGACAGCATCTCCGGCGCGCTAGGGCGGTATGTCGAGGACAACAGCGCAACCTCTGCCCTCGCCCTCCTCCGGCGTGAGAGCATCACGCAGCATGTCGTGTCTTTGATGATGTCCCCCGTCGAGGCGCTGCATACCGGCGCGAAAGACCTCGTCGGCGTGGCATTCGACGTCGACGTCCGTTCGGAGTGCTTCCGCGCCCTCTTCAAGGAACTCCCCGACCCGGCGTTCTCGGGCGCGCTCCGACACCTCGAGATGTTCATGTCGTTCGTGAACAAGCCACCGGAGGCGTGCAGCCTAGCCAAGATGCTCGTGCGCTGTTTCACCGACATCATCGAGGTGTTGTGCGAGTCGCCCGGTGGTCTTCTGCGCTCCGCGTCGTACGCGCCGGCCTCGAATCACAGCCTGCGGCGTGATATTCCGAAGCTGTGGGAGGGTATGGCAGGCTCGCTGAAGTACATCTTCCGGCGGACGCCGACGTGGGCGCGGTGGTTCGAGAACGAAGCGATGACGGAGTGGATGCGAGACGCGCTCATCTTCGGGCGGGATATGATCGCGCAGAGGGAGACCTTCCAGGAGGCCGCGGCGGCGGACAAGGACGCGAAGACCACGGACAAGGAAGCGAAGACCGCGGATAGGAAGTTCAAAGCCAAAGTGGGACAGAAAATGCTGCAGGACATGCAGCCCGTGCTGCTCGACCTGACCAAGTGGCTACGGCTGACGGACGAGGAGCTGCTGCATCAGACGTTCTCGTTCCTGCAGTCTCTGCTGTCGATGTTCGAGAGCGCGGACGTGCGTCCCGAGGAGGAGACTAGGCAGAAGCTGGATCACTTCGTGCGAGATGCGCTCAACGCGCGCGATCCTGCGAAAAGGGTGGGGATGTCGGAGAGGGAGCTGAGGAATGGGGAGACGAGGCTGAATAACGTGCGCCTGAAGCAGCTGCAGGATAGTCTGGCGGCGTTCGACGAGGAGGAGGTGGAGATTGTCGAGCCGCCGAAGAAACCGTCGCCAGCTCCAGCACCAGCGAAGCCGGCGAAGAAGGAGCAGCAGTCCCGCCTCACTGGGTTTATCTCGCGCGACTCGAAGCCTAGTACATCTGCGCCGCCGAAGCCGTCTAAGCCGCTCGCACGTCCGGCGCCGTCAACTGTGCAGCCTCCAGCGAAGAAGGCGAAGGTGTCGCATCGCTTCAGTGAGGAGGAGCAGAAGAAGATCGATGAGGATGTGCCTATGCCCAAGATGCGGCGCGCTGGCGCCGTCGAGCCGCAGCCCAAGTCGGCACTCAAGAACCTGAAATTCCGTCGGAAAGATGAGGGGCGTGCGGCATCCACCTCGTCTGCGCCTGTCACCGAGGAAGATGACAGCGACGAAGATGACGACGGCCTCAAGGACCTCG
Organism: Pleurotus ostreatus/Saccharomyces cerevisiae fusant; assembly: GCA_024196135.1. Lineage (NCBI taxonomy): Eukaryota > Fungi > Pleurotus ostreatus/Saccharomyces cerevisiae fusant. The sequence continues at coordinate 12,592 of JAMQCK010000278.1, read as the reverse complement.
TCAAGGCCGAGCGCAAGCGCCAGCCGATGAAGAAGCCTGAGCCGCGCGGGATCAAGCTCCTGGACGTGCCACAGATCGACGGTCATATCGAGCGGAAGCTGCGTCGTGGGGAAGAGGATCGTCGTCGCGCTATGCGCGCCGGTCCGCCAGACTTTTCGCGGCTGCACGCAGAACTGCTGTCCTGGGACTACGACCATATGGGTGACGAGCCGCCTGGGTTCGAGGGGAGGTTGCAGCCCGTGCCGGATCGGTTCGACAACTTCCAGCATTACGATCGCGTGTTCTCGCCGCTGCTGTTGTTCGAGTGCTGGGCGCAGCTGCAGCAGTCGAAGAACGATGTCATGGTCACGGAGAATTTGCCTTGTACGATCTCGTCGCGGGCGTACACGGATAGGTGGATAGACCTGGAGGTGACGATCACGCGGGCGGAGGATATGAGGGAGTTCTACCTCGCGGAGACGGATATTGTGCTGCTTCGTAAGGTCGATACCCGACAGCCCCTTCTGGCAAAAGTGCAGTCTTCAGTAACACCGGCGAGCAACATGATAGCGACGTTGCGATGTTCCGGCGCAGCTGGTGTCAAGCCAGAGAACGGGACGGCATGGGAGATGTCGAAAGTAATGAGGTGAGTGTTGTTCTCTTGAGATAGAAAGCGTACTGACGATGAGTACAGCTTGTCCACTATACATCGCGAGTACACCGCGTTGGTGCAAGTGCCATACTATGACCTTCCTGGGAACATTCTCCGACCCAATCTCGACAACAGTCCAAGCATCAGCGGCGCCGAAGTCCAGCGTATGCAAGAGAGGTACTCCGTTAACGAGCCGCAAGCCGTGGCGATCACGAAGTCCATCCATACGAAGGGGTTCTCGCTCATCCAAGGGTAAGTGATTAATTTGAAGGTGCTGCCTTGTCGCTGAATTTGTTGTGCAGTCCTCCCGGTACGGGCAAAACCTCGACCATCTGTGGGCTTGTTTCGGCGTACTTGTACGAGGCCAACCGTCGCATCACCCGGCCTATGGAGAATGACCCGAACCAGCCGCGTATCTTGCTGTGCGCCCCAAGTAATGCTGCCATCGACGAGGTTGCTTTCCGTCTGAAGTGCTCTCCCGCCGCTATTGCCGGCAAGCTCAACGTCGTGCGAATAGGCGCCGAGAAAGCCATCGGCGACGCTGTCAAAGACATCACCCTCGACTCCCTGGCGGACAAGAAGCTCAACGTCAGCACGACCAACACAGAGAACGTCGAAGGCGAGCTCTCCAGCCTCTTCAGGGAGCTCAACGCCGCCAAGCACGAGATCAACGCGAAACAGAAGGAGCTGGCACAGATCGTGGACAACTCCGCGCGGGCGCAGACGCTGTCGGACGAGCTGAGGATGCTAAAGTCGCGTCGTCATCAGGTGTCGAAGCAGGTCGACCAGATGAAGGAGGTGCAGAAGAACAACCGCAGGACGATGGATGCGAGCAGGCGGAAAGCGCGACGCGATGTTCTCGAGGAAGCCCATGTCGTTTGCTCTACGCTGTCTGGCGCGGGTCACGAGTCCTTGAACGAGACAGAGTTCCAGATGATCATCATCGATGAGGCGGCTCAGGCCATCGAGCTCAGCTCGCTGATTCCGTTCAAGTTCTCTTGTTCGCACTGTGTCTTGGTCGGAGATGAGAAGCAACTGCCTCCTACGGTCATTTCCATGCAGGCACGTTTCGGTTGCGACGCGGTCTGCAATATATGCTCATTATTCTTTCAGGCAACGAAGTTCCGGTACAACCAATCCTTGTTCGTCCGCTTGCAACGCCAGTCGCCGAACGCGGTCAACCTTCTCAGGTGAGATTGAATCCTGCTTCTTGTGCACACTTGTGCTGACTGTCTCGTCCAGTATCCAATACCGCATGCATCCTTCCATCAGCGCCTTGCCTAGCAAGGTGTTCTACGACTCTAGGCTGAAGGACGGTCCGGACATGGACGCCAAGACAAAGCAGCCCTGGCAGTTCGACCCCAAGTTCGGCGCATATCGTTTCTTCAACGTCCTCCGAGGCGTCGAGGACCGCGCGGGCGCCAAGTCGTCGAAGAACATAGCCGAGTGCGAGGTCGCCATCGCCTTGTACTCCCGCCTTGTCACGCAGTTCGGTTCTTCTGGGGACTTTGCGGCCAAGGTGGGCATCATCGCTGGGTACAAGGGCCAGATTGTCGAGCTGCGGCGTCGGTTTGAGAATCGGTTCGGGCGGGATATTACGAAGAAGATCGCCTTCAATACTGTGGATGGCTTCCAGGGTCAGGAGAAGGACGTGATCATATTCTCTTGTGTGAGGGCGGGTACTCAGACGACCAATATTGGTTTCATGTCTGGTACGCACTGTACTGTACTCATTGCACTGATACCTGGCTGACACAGTTATATAGACACTCGTCGCATGAACGTCGCACTCACACGTGCGAAGTCTTCGCTCTTCATCCTGGGGCACGCCGATACTCTCTCGCGAAGCGACGAGACGTGGAAACAGATCGTCGCAGACGCGAAGGAGCGTAAGCTCATGACCGACGTATGCTTCCTCTCGCCTGTACTCAAGGGGTCGACCTAACATTCTTTCAGGTCGACGTGTCGTACTTCACCGCACCTATCACGCAGACTTCTGTTCCAAAGACGCCGACCAAGAAGGCAGCACCACGATCTCGCGTAACATCGCAGAATGCGGCCTCTGCCCCGCCTCCTGCCAATCTGATGACGCCGACGGCGTTGAAGAAGTCGTCGAGCAAGAAGGACCTTTCGGAAGCGGCTGCTAAGCCTGCCTCCAAGAAAGACAAGAAAAACGACCAGCCTGTCGCTTCCTCGTCGTCTTCGGTGGCACCACAACCTGCTCCAAACCCTGCACCTCCCGCGCCGCCTCGAGCAGGAGAGAAACGACGAGACAATGGCGCGCCACCCCATAAGCCGCCAGCGAAAAAGAAGAAAGGTGGCCCTAGCTTGTTCATGCCGAAGAACGTGAGGGCACTTCGTTCATCACCTCTCCGCGTACAAGTCTAACAAGGGCATACAGGTCCAGAGGAAGAACGGATGATCGATCACTCTTGCATCTCAACATTTTCTTGCATACACCTCCCTCGCACTTGCTTTCATATTCCAGCATGCACATCCCTGTATCCATAGTCATACAACACTCATCCTAACTTAGAGGAGGCTGGCTACTGTACATTCTGCTACGACGGTCCTAATGATGCTTCCTGACGCTGATATGTGAAGACGCCAGCTACGATGCTACTAATGATGCCTTGACGGGAGGTAGCTCCCAGCCATCTGGGCCGAAGTGTGGGATGACCACGTCTTCGCCAGCACGGTTCTTCTTGGGCTTGGAGTAGGTGCACATCGAGCCTTTGCCGATCGTAGCCAGCCAGGCGGGATTGACGGCAGTGATCCCTGCGCAAGAGGTCAGAGGGGTCGCTCCACGACGGGCGAAAGACTGGTTATACGCACCCTTCAGCCAGATTTTCGACGTTCGGACGACCTCGTTGAATACAACATACTCAGGCGGCCGATGATCATGCACCACCGACGAAGGGTGTATGTACACATCCTCTTCAATGCCGATAGCCCTATACGGGACGCCCCTGCAGTTTGTAAACTGCGTGCCCCCTGACGACGCATTGTCGAGGCGGTCCTTGCGCACGGCGACCTGGTCGATGAAGCCCGCGGCGAGGAGCTGGCGAAGGACCTTCAGCTGCTTCTCGCTTGGCGGCTGCAGCTTGGCAGTGAAGCCGACGTCGATGTCGGGGAAGTAGCTTTGGACGATGTGGCTGAGCTGCGAGCGGAGCTTGTGGATCTCTTCCATGGCCTTTGGTCGCACAAAATTATCGGTGCAAAACTTGTGCCCACCGCCTGCGTACTCGTAGGCACCGACGACGGAGAGGACTTTGAACAAGTCACTTGTGAAGTCTCCCAAAGCACCATAGATCTGCAGCGTGATCAGCCATGAATTCGCATCCATTGGCGACATGAACGTACATGCTGCTTCTCGAAGAACGCCTTCCGCCTCAGCCGCCTAACCTCCTTCGCCTTCGCAGCCGCGCTCGAGAGGTGAGTAAGCTCATTCTCCTCATCCGCGTCTTCCTCGTCGTCCTGCAGAAGCCCCTCTTCTCGCAGGAACGGATCCCCCCCCGACAACGCCGACACCAAGCAGATCACATAAGGCATGCAACCGTGCTGCCCCCCGCTCGCCAGCATTCTCGCGAACCTTGGCGTCAGCGGAAATAGCGCCATCGTGCGCCCCAGTTCCGTAATCCGACCCTCGCCAGCGCCCACCCCACTTGACAACGCGCCCAACCTCGCCAGCACACGTTCTGCGCGCGCCAGAGCGAGGCGGTCCGGCGGCGTCGGGAAAGGGAAGCCCGCGACCGTGTCGATGTGCATTGCCTTCATCTGCAGCACGAGCCCGTCGACGGGCGCCCTCAGCACCTCCGGCTCGCCAAACTCATCGAAGTGGTTCTCGAATAGCGCGCTCGAATATAGACGATAGCAGTGCCCGGGCCCCGTACGCCCTGCACGGCCCGCTCGTTGCGCCGCGGACGCCTTCGAGATCCAGGAGATGGGGAAGGATTGCACACCGGAGGCGGGGTCGTAGCGGCGCTCCTTGGCGCGGCCGGTGTCGACGACGTAGCGGATGTTGGGGATGGTGAGGGAGGTTTCGGCAACGTTGGTAGCGAGGACGACGAGGCGGGTGCCTGGTGGGGGCGGTTTGAAGACCTCCATTTGGCGTGCGGAGGGGAGCAGGGCGTAAAGGGGGACGATGTGCATGGGGACTACGAAGCGAGCGTAAGTACGACGCACGGTAATGGCCAACACACTTGACGTACCATCGCACTCGTCTACGCTGAGGCCGAGCTCGGCATTAAGCTCGTCTTCGTCGTCGGTGTCTAGCGAGTCGGGGTCCATGTCTTGGTCGCCGTCGCCGTCAACATCCGCTGCAAGGTCGTCGTGGGTATCTCCCAGGTCAACGTTCTCAGGTTCGACATCCGCTGCGATGAAAGTAAGTGCCTGACGCCTGAGCGATTTACTGAGCCGCCTTACCTTGCGCCGCGCTAGTCCCCTCCTCTGGAACCTCCTTAAACCTCTCATCCTCCTTCGTCCGAGCCGGCTTCCCCCCAGCCTTCCTCGCCCTCCTCTCCTCCACCGCCCGCCTCCCATATCTCGCCTCCAACCTCCTCGCCACGCCCACAATCTCACTCTGCCCCGTTAAAAATACCAGCACGCCCCCGGGCGGTAGCCGCGCGTGAATCTTCACCACCTTCTTGATGGCTTCCGATACATAGTCGGACTGCGTGCGCCGCGCGAAGTGCACAGTGACCGGGTGCTGGCGCGCGGGGATGCTGATGACGGGCGGCGGGGAAGGGAAGAGGGTGGTGTTGGCGGCGAAGTCGGAGACGCGGAGCGTGGCGGACATGATGATGAGGCGGAGGGGCTGGGGGAAGGTGGGTGTTCGTTAGTTGATGATTCTTTGAGAGCAACGGATGGGTTGACTTACCTTCGCGCCCTCTCGCCCCTCCTTCCACATCTCCTCTCGCAATCTGACCACTCGACTGAGCACGCCAATGAGGATATCAGTGTTCATGCTCCGCTCGTGCGCCTCGTCGATCATGATGACCGAGTACTTGTTGAGAAGGAAGTCCATCGCGAGCTCGCGGAGCAAGACACCGTCGGTCATGAACTTGATGCGTGTCGCTGGCCCGGCGGTCCCGGCGTAGCGAATCTGGTAGGCGATAGGTGCACCAAGCTTGTCGTTCGTGGATGAAGAGGCGATGGGCTTGGATTTCGACTTCTTCGATTTCTTCGTACCTGGCGCATCTTCCTCTGCCTCGCCTGCGTCCGCGACCCCCACGCCCAGCTCGTGCCCGACGCGGCGCGCCATAGCCATAGCAGCGACTCGACGGGGTTGCGTCACACCGATCATGCCTGGATTCTCGCTGTCAGGAGCACCAAAGCCGGCCTCGTAGAGGAATTGGGGCACCTGGTGAAAGGATTAGCGTCGATGTATGCGCGCCAAAATGGAGTATATGGGTGTTGAAGGGATTGTATGCGCATATGTAGGCACACGAACGACTTGTCGACGCCTATATGGCTTTCCCCTCCTCACAAAACGTCAAATAGACCACTCCACTCACTTGCGTCGTCTTCCCACTACCAGTCTCACCACACAGCACGACCACCGGATGCAGCCGGATTGCCTCCATGATCGGCTGCTCCTCCGCGACGACGGGCAGCTGCAGACGCGCCTCCTGCACGTCGGGAGGCCGGGTGACGGGGACAAATTTGGCGGGGAGGGATTGGGGTGCTGAGGTCGAGGTCGAGGTCGTTGTGGGTTGAGATGGAGGTTGGGATGTGGAGGTAGAAGGTTGCGACGCGGAGGAGGGTTGGGGAGTGGAGACGGAGGGCTGAGGTGTTGAGGACGGCATTTTGAATGGGTTCGCCGACGTCGAAGGGAATTGAGCCGCGAAGGAGGTAGTCGGGAGGATGAGCTCTTCGCCCAAGGGCCCAATCTTCTCCTGGGGGCCCTCGCGCTTGCGCTTCCTGGGTGGTGGAGGAGGTGTCGCGTCGTTGTGGGTAGGGTCCACGTTGCCGTGAGTAGAACCGGTCGATGTGGAGGGTTCGGTGGTGGGATTGGCATCGGCGGGCGCGGTGTACCCCTTCGCCGCATTTAGCTGCTGCGTCGCCCACGCCTTGAAGCCGAGGCTCTTGCGTTTGGGCGGTGGGGCAGGCTCGCCCTCGTCTTCTGAGCTTTCGTCGTCCAGATCGTCTTCGTCATTCCCATCCTCCTCATCCTCATCCTCCTCCCCACCCACACGTCCATCATCCTCGCTCTGGTCGTTCTCCTCGTTCTCATCCGAATCAAACGCCGAGTCCGAGCTGTCAAACGAGGAGTCCGACTCCTCCTGCTGTGCGGGGGCGGATTTGCGTCCCGTGTGCCGCCAAGACTGGAATTTCGTCTGGAATGGGAATAAGCAAAGGCTTGGGATGGGTATGAGGGGTGCAATGGATGAGTGCAGGCGCGAGAGGGTATGGAAGGTGTATGTATGCGGTGGTGACGGGAAATGCAAAGGATCGTAAAGGAAAGAGAACAAGCAACATATATGCGCATACAAAACATCCACGCACCTTGGTCCCCCGCTTCTTCACGATCGGCGCCACTGGCGTCCCGTCCGCGTTCCGCTGCAGCGCGCCCCCCACGACGGGCTCATGCTTCACTGCACTCCGCTGCGGCTGGAACGGCTGGTCCTCGACGACGATAGGCTGAGGCGAAGTTGATCGCGACTTCGCTGCACGCATTGGCGCATCCCCCTCTCCACCCATGCGCACATCCTCATCATCGCTACTACTCAACTCCCCATCCACCGCCGGCCCATTCAGTCTCCTCCGCTTCCCCGGCCGGCTGTCGAACGCGCGGCGGACTTCCTTATCCTCTTCCAGCGCGAGCACATCCTCATGCGTGATGGGCTTCCGCGTCCCGAGGGTGGCGGAGGACTGAAGCTGGAGGACGTTGGAGACTTCGGATTGGGATTTGCTGGGTGAAGTGTGAGTCAGGGAAAGAGACGGGAAGTGTGTTAGGAGACGGATGGCACGTTCGAGAGCACGAATGATGGGAAGAGAGAAGACGAAAAGGGTAACGCGACGACCAAAGGAGAGACGACTGTGGGGATAGACACGCACGCAAGCTTCTCAAACAGATACACGCGCTCCTCCTGCTTGAGTTTCTTGTCCTATACAAAGCCTTCAGTATACCCTCAAACACGATGAAGCGAACCACGCACAATATACTTCTCCAACCGCTTCTTCTTCTTCGCATTCCACTTGGAGTCGGACTCCGCGATCAGCTGCTCCTTCATCCTTTCCTTCCTCTCCCGCTCCTTCTCCTCATCCGTCTTCGGCGTGACAATGTCGGCGTTCGTGTCGGCGGGGGCGTCGGCCTCAGCAGCGCCTCTCGCGCGCTTTGCCTTCTTCTTTCCCCCAACGCTCGACTGGCGGGCCTTCGCGTTGTAGCGTTCGCGGAGGTGGCCCATGGTGTGATGTGCTCAGTGCCCCGGGTATTGGTGAAGGAGGGGGAGAAGGGGTAGGGGCAGATCGTGAAGGGAATGCACACTCGTGATGAGCACGGGAAAGTTTAGGCGCCGTTGATCGCGATCGGGACACGTGGGTAGAGTACAAGGCTTGCCTAATGGGGATTTTGCCATTCACGCGCAACCCCCTCAGGATTTCTCCTTCAGAGCCAAGAGTGATACAATGCGATCCCCTTGCACGTAGAACGGTTGCTGAGACTTCAGGAGTAAGTAGTCCTTCAGCACGAATAGCAGCCCAAAAGAATTGCCTAGCAATAGCGGTGTCAAACACACGCATCCATGTCTATCCCAATAGCCTGTCTTATTAGCAGATGTTGAAATCCATTATACATCCATTACTGTACTTTATCCCGTCTCTACGCGCGGATAGTTGAGATCCGCGCACCGTCGTTAATCGTCTCGACATCAAGGATCGTCAAGTCGTGTTTTCGTGCCCTCCTGTGAGCCCCTTCCGATCCCCCCCATTGAGTAAGTGTACCAAGAGCCTTCTAAGACGACTTCTTTTCCGCGCGCTTGGAGTAGATCATGTCCGTGAAGGGTCTGGGGAACAGACTTGTCAATATCGTATTTTCAGCCCAAGTATTGAAAAACGCACCCCTCAAACCGCAACGCAATCAGGTAGACGATGTACACGTACGCCGTGATGAGGAGTCCCGCCGGGCGCTCGTACCTGGCGAGTTTACATCAGCCTACCATCGACAACCTCAACAACGCCACACCCCACTCACCAAAGCGCCCCCGCCGCAAAGCACATCGTGCTCCCCACATACATCGGGTCCCGCAGCACATTGAACGGGAAGCCCTCCACCCGGTGGTCCATCAGGATCCCAAAGTAGTCGCCCAAGAAGGTGCCGGTGATGCCGAGCGCCCAGGTCGAGGTGACGACGAAGAGCTGGCCGAGGCCGGCGAGGGCGGCGGGGACGATGAGGTTGAGAGGCTCGGGGAGGAGGGGGACGCGCGGTTGATCGGCGAGGGCACGGTGGTAGCTGGTAGGGGCGTCAGTGGGGTGTCAGGGGAAGGGAGGATAGAAGGAATGACGCGAGCCAGTAGTGTGGAGGATGTGAGGAAGGGAAGGAGAACAGGGAGGATGGGAGACAGTACGATTGTGAGGGGGAGGAAGGGAGGATAGTAACACTCACAGCGAGTCCCTCAGCATCCCGAACGAGAAGATCATGAGCGCGAGGAAGTAGCACCCCGCCTTCGGGTTCCCGCCGAAAATGCGGGTGATCGTCTTGTTGCGGTACTCTGGAGCGCAAGTCAGTACAGGCCGCGATACATACTCCCGAAGCGTGTCAATCATGGATGGGGAACGCGTAACATGGAAGAGGAGCGCGTAACATGGAAGAGGAACGCGTTCGCGTCGAAAACACGCGTTCGCACTCGCTATACACGCGCCGGAACGCTTCCCTACTCACCATTCCTCGCCACGATGTTCCACGCCGTCGGGTTGAATGCAATCGCTGCCAAAGCTAGCGCGAGCGAGGGCTTCGAGGTGTCGAGAATGCCGGCGAGGCCTTCCTTCTGGAGCACTTGGATGAGAGCGGACATGGTAAAGGAGGCGGAGGAGGCGCGGGTGTAAGACAATGGGTGATTCGTGGTGATCGGAGAGTCAAGAAATATGCCTCAAATGGTAAAAAAGAAGTGGAGAGGGTAAGGGGAAATGGACCGTGAGAGGAGACGTGAAGAGGAGGAGAACGCGCGGCAAGAATGCGGCAAGTGCGCACGAACGTGTTTTCTGCAGATGACGGGGAAGCGGGCCGATATTCGAGTTCGAAACTAGCCAGTCGCCGACAAGACATAATCACCACGAGCGTCCGTATCACTGCAGACTACATTCGTTGATCAGCATGCATGGGTTTAAGACAACTGCAAGAGAACCTGAAGTGCATGACTATCTACAACGAGCGCAGCACCCACCCAATGATTGAAAAGCAAGCTCCGGTTTCACCGGTCACCGCCCTCCCCTTTTTTGGTACCCTATTTAACGAGTGCTCTTTTGTCCTCAGTGTCTCTCACCCCCCCATCACTGTCAAGACGAAGGTTGAACCTCCCTTCCTCGCAGACTGCGTCAAAGCCTCCGACTCAGCGAGCTCTGGGGTTTGACGCTGTCGCCTCCCACGACTCGCTTCCCTCTCCTGCCATCAACCTCGTCCCGCCCATCGTTCATACCACCCGCAAATCTCCCGTCATGACCAGCAACGAGAGCCTCAGGCTGCTCCTCGCCGCGTACCCAGCCGCCATCACCGACTTTTTCGGTTCTGGGACACTGTGTCTTTTCAAAACTGGCCCTGCATGGCCCGTTGCTCGGGGCCAGGCATCGAACCTCGTCCGCGCCCCCCGTCCCGTCTACGATCTAGAGAAGGCGGCGATTTGGCCCCAAACAGCACAACTCATCGTTAGCCGTCTCGACGCGCTCGACGTTAACATGCAGCTGACCGCCGTCGACCCTCTCGCCTACGCAAACGCTGGCGATGCGACTCTGATTTGCGACTTCGTTGTCGCATCAGCGTCAAACCAAATTCGCTTGACCAGGCAGATGCTGCTGGGGTCGTTGCTCCCACTGTCCTTGCCGTTCTCGAGGTGAGTTTCGGATTTCGTGTGTGTGAGCGGCATAGTCATAGTTGTTCGCATTATAGGAAGCTGGAATCTCCGACGCTCAGGTAGCCGTTGTCGAGGCCAACCATTGCCGCTAGTCCAAGTTCATGCCCTTCGACCCGAATTCCGAGTTGGAGAGCATCAGTATCCTCAGGAAGCCCTTCACCTTCACTCTCAGCCTCTCTATCGCCCCTCACGCTATGCCTCGCTACGAGGGCACGGGCGGCGTCTTCATCCGTCTCAGTACCGACGATAACGACAAGCGCGTCTATCTTCTTACGTGCGCCCACGTTGCTCGTCCTCCACCCGAGTTTGAGAATGTGGCGTATACGCGCAAGTACACGAGCCAACCTCTCGAAAAGTTTGTTCTTCACGGCACCGAATCCTACGCCAACGCGCTCGGCGACATCACGAAGTTCATCGACGACGAGACCATGGGGATCACCGTCTGGGAGTCGGCCCTCGCCAGGGTCCCGGCGTATGCTCAGGATGAGCCGGCTTCTCGGACCGACCGACGCGCCGAGCTCACCGGTCTCATCGACGCCGCCAACAGGAGGATCGCAACTGCCAAGGAGCTCCACAGTGATATCACCAAAAAGCACACCTCCCTCGACTCACGCATCTTTGGACACCTTTACCATTGCACCAAGATCGAGGTCGGAGACGACGGTTACCTGAACGATTGGGCGCTGATCGAGGTCCGTAAGGACAGAGTGGAGCCAGGCTTGTTCCAAGGTAACAAGCTCTACGTCGGTGCGTCGCAATCTTTTCCCCTCCTTTTTCTGTTGTCTTGTCCATCGCTGACGCCCCTTTGTATACAACAGGTGGGAACGTGACGGCGGTCGACTGGCAGAAGTACATGTTCCCTCAGCATCACGACCATCGAGACTTCCATGTCCCCGAGGACCTTCTTCTCCAGCTTGAGGATTACGTTCGCGAGGACGAGTTCCGCAACCCCAAGAACCGCGACGTCAACGACGTAGATACTCTCCTTGCCGTCAAGAACGGGCATAGCACCGGCACCACCTTCGGCCGCGTCAACGGTCTCGATTCCATCACCCGTACTTACGACGCTCATGGCCTCAAGGTCGACGCGAAGGAGGTGCTTATCCTCGGCTACGACACCAAGACGGGCAAGAGCGAGCGTTTCTCAGACGGAGGAGACTCCGGATCCATCGTCGTCGACAGGCGCGGTCGCCTTATTGGGCTCCTGACGGGTGGCAAAGGTCCAACCAGTGCCACTGACCAATGCTACGTCACCCCCTACTACCGGCTCAAGGAGGAGATTGAGGCCAAGTTTGATGGGGCCCACCTCCTCCCCGCCAATTTTGACTTCCTTTTCGCCTGAATTTGTGCCCGTATCATCCTTCCAAACTTATCTTTCCCGCTTCCCTTTGCTTCTCCCAGACATCCCCCCTCCCCTTCTTTGTCTGATCCGTCTGTCTCTTTCTTTTCTTATATCTCACTGTTTGTGCTCGCCGTTGTCCTCTTCGGTTATCGATCCCGATGTCTCGTGAGACCGTCAAAGTTCGCATCGTTGGCGTAGCTATGCTTGCCGAGAATGTCTTGCGTTCTGACGCCTACAGTATCTCTCGAACACACAGAAAATGGAACAGTTCATAACCTGTGTCACTTCCCCAGCGCATAGCTTGCAACAATCACTCTATTGAGTATGTAGCCCGAAACTATAGATATGGCCTGTTAGCCTAGGATCCCGATAGATGATACAAAAGAAGGGTATAGCCAGAAGCGCCTCCAAACGAACGACGTGCCCCAGCGCAATGGGTATAAGCCCGCGGCACACTATCATCCCGCGATGACCTCAAAGCCGAAGGGCCTAGTGATAGATCTTGATGCTGTTGAAGACCTAACGAGAAGCCGGTCAGCTCCACGTTCGGTA
>JAMQCK010000277.1:0-31968 GCA_024196135.1 Pleurotus ostreatus/Saccharomyces cerevisiae fusant | reverse complement strand
CCGGCTACGTCTGCACGGACGACGAATGGGAGCGATATCAGAACAATGATACCACCATCTACTGCCTCTCGCGCGGGGAGAGCATCGGGCTTATGGTGCGTAGCAAGCTCTCTGTACTCGACCTCTCACTGATCGATCCTCCTCAGATCACTGCAGAATGCGGCCTGCTGTCCCTCCTCGCAGTCGGATACGTCTTCGCAGTTATCTTCGTACGCAAACTTCCCTTCACCCGCCCTCCCCCCACTCATTCTCTCACCTCGTAAAGCGGAACTTCGCTCGCCACGTCCACTACACGCGCGGAACCCCAGCCCAATGGCGCATCGTCTCGCAAGCCATGGACGTCTTTATGGTCCGTCCGCTCTCCTCTTCCCGCCCACGCACCCCGCTGACCCCGCGCAGCTTAACCTCTTCTTCTCCGATCTCGTTCAAGCGCTTGGCGCCGTCATGGACATACGCTGGATTCACAATGGTGTCGTCAAGACCGGGGGCTTCTGTACCGCGCAAGGAGTCATTCAGCAGCTCGGCGAGGCCAGCGTGGCGATGACGACGCTCGCGATCACGCTCGCCACCTTCATCGGCGTGTGGTGCGGCAAGCTCGCCTCGCCGCGCGTTGCGACCGGCGTCGTCGCCTGCATCTGGATCTACAACATCATCATGACCTCGGTCGGAAGCGGACTCTATGACGAGGGGAGCGATCCCTACGTCGTGCCTACTCCCGTATGTGCTCTTCCGATGCGAAGTGAAACCCAGGACTGATCGCAACGCGCAGTACTGGTGCTGGATCGGCGACAAGTACTTCGGATTCCGGCTCGCTGGCGAGTATATTTGGTTCTGGATCACCCTCTGCGCCTCCTTCCTCCTCTACATCCCCCTCTATCTCTGGAGCCGCGGCAACATTACCATCGACGACACCCGCTGGTGGCGCTTCAGCATCCACAGCGTCAAGAACGACCCGCAAGCCGACCCGACCGGACGCCGGAAGCAGGCGCTCATCATGATAGCGTGCGTCTCTACTGCTCTGCATCACCCGTGTCACCCCGCTGATCCCATACCCCCCTCCAGCTACCCCCTCGTCTACTCCGTCCTCGTCCTCCCGCTCAGCGTCGTGCGCTGGATCGGCTTCCTCGACACAGGTCCGGAGCCACCCGCGCTCACGATGACCGTGATCTCCATCTACGGCCTCTCCGGTTTCGCCAACGTCCTCCTCCTCTGCCTCACCCGCCCGAACTCCGTGCTCTTCGGCCGCAGCAGCATGACGAAGACCGCACACCAAGCCCACGGCGTCACGCTCGACATGCGCCGGCGCCCGCGGGAGAGCGGGGAGCAGTACCGGAGCGCAACGAAGCGGCCCGGGGACGACCTGGGCTTGGGACGGCTGGCGACGAGAGAAGGGGATGATAACCGGTCGACAGGCGATTTTTCGAACTTCGAGAGCGAAGGGAGGTTCAGCACGTATACGGAGGAGACTTAGATCTGCCCGTGGAGAGTTCGGTGGTACGTGGAATCGAGATGGGAGCATCATTACGCGGATAAGGTTTCTACTTACGCTCCTTGGGTCTGTGGAGGACAGCTACCGGTATCGCTACTATCGCCTTAGTAACCCAAGCAGTCGGCCTATGCTGACTGCTTTCTATCTTCGCCCATCTTCTTTCACCATCTCTTCGTTTACTATCTCCCTTCCCATGTCCGCCGTGGCGTCTAATTGTTCCACTGTGCCACATTCCTACTTACTGACCTCTTTCGCTTTCATCTGCTTACTATTCGCGTTTGACGACCGTCCTGCTTTCCATGGACATCCCGCTCCTTACTAACAACAGTAACGTTCCCAATGTATTAGTAGTGATTGTAGCCTCATCGTTGCCTTCGTGGCCTACGTATATAATGCTACTGCTTTAGATGTCTATACCGACGGTCGGATTTTTCTGCTGCAGGGCCGGAGTAGTCGGGAGTAGCCATGATAGTTGCGACGTTGCTGGTCGTCCTACGTGTGAGAGGCACGTCAGTCATCAGTGTGATTTATTTCCCCGTATGGCAGGTATTGTTTGGCCACTTCGGTGATCGGAATCAAATCATTCCCGCTTGCCTCCGTCCGTCATGCCTCTCCTTCGGATGGGCACTATCGGGCGCCGGGGTGTTTCCTCGCATCGCGAGAATGCTCCTTCGCGTCGTGGAGCGATCCCTCGAGCGTCGCGAAGATACCTCCTCGGACCGTCTGTGAAGCTCACTTCCCTTCTGGTCGACCTCGAACATGATGCGTGTATACAACTGAGATCGTATCGCGATTTGCTGGCTCTGGATCTCAATGATACATTGAATCCCCCTTCGCCGCACGGCTGCCATCATGACCCATCTTGGCGATGCGGACGGTCGCCGCTGGCGGTCGTAACCAGGCGACTCTGTCTACACCTTGACGTTGACTGAGCAGCATGGTCTTCGTTGGAGAGGCCCTGCGAACAATGGCAGCGCGCGCTGTCCTTCTCGCATCGCTCGTCTCCAGCGTGCTAGCCAAACCGCACAACACCACGATGGACGATGATCCTTACCCTACGGACCGTGCTCGCATCGTGTATGAGCCTGCGTCGGCTTGGGTGGAGGGCCAGCGATGTCCAGGTGTGTCATGAGTCTTTCCCCGTACGAACCGTCGATGCTCACCTCTCTCGTCTTTTCTGCCTCAGGCTGTCATGCACAGCCAGATAAGAGCCAACTATTCAACGGTAGCTGGCACGATACGACGGATGACGGGGACAGAGACATCGAGAACACCACTATGACAATAAGCTTCGTCGGTGCGTGGTGCTCCTTCTATCCCATCTATTACTTCGACCAAGCTGCCGCAGGCTCCGGCATCTACCTCTACGGCGTCCTCGACAACAACAATACCGCACTCACGGGTACGATGGCCAACTACGACTTCATCCTCGATGGGGTGTACGACGGGAACTTCCACCACGACCCCGATAACACATCATCAGTTGCATACATTTACGATGCGCTCTGTGAGTTCCCATTGCAATTGCTGTCTGCTCGCTCACCGATTCGCTACTTCAGTCTACAAGATCGCCGGCCTGAAGGATGAAGCGCACGAGCTGGTCGTCAACATCGCTGGAGGAAACGGCGTGGAACAAGCGTCTCTGATGCTGTTCGACTATTTCACCGTGACGTACGTCTAAGTCCTTGATTCTCAGCAAGAGATCCCAACATTTATCTGATTTCCCGCAGGTATGACAGCGACGAAGAGGAATCCTTGTTGAGCTCCAAGACGCCTTCATCCACCGACTCCTCTGGAAAAACGGCCACGGTAACCGGAACCAGCGCCGCACCTTCGGGATCGCAAACCATCGTGCATACAGGTGGTCACTTATCGCGAACGAATATAGGCGCCATCGTTGGTGGGGCGTTAGGCGGTCTCGCCCTGGTCGCCTTTGCGTTGGTGATATTCCTTTGCGTACGCAAGCCTGAGCGAAGGCGGGCGCGGCAGACTAAGAAGGACCCGCAATACACGCAACCGTTCCTCGCCCACCTGAAGGTGCAGGAAGAGGCAAGCATGAGTCGGACACAATGTGAGTCTGCGCATTTACTTGGGGACTTGGTGGACTGAACGAAAATGCAGTGATAATCCCTCTCATGAAGCTCTCGCCGCTGCGCTCAAGTCCGAACGTTACGTCGCCGTCATCATCGAGAGCGCGCTCCGACATCGACAAGCGGGTGCGAGACATGGAGGCGCGGATGATGACGCTTCAGACTCGAGCTTCGCAAAGGAATCATCGCGGTCGTGCGCAATCGCAATCCCCCCACATTGCACAATCAGGCCACGGTGCCTCGCAGGCCACCGACGACGAGGCCTCAGCTCTGCGACACCAGATAGATGCCCTCCAGACCGAGATCGTCAGGCTGCGCGCAGAGCAACAGCGCTCTACGATGGTCGAGCCTCCGCCTGCGTATACGACGGCTAGGAATTCGGCGTTGTAAAATAAGTCCTGATTTGCCAAGGGATGTGGAAGTCAGAACAATATGTATACTGTACTCCGTGGGGCGCGATGTAAGGCAGGAAGCACATCAGACGACAACCGCGGTGCGATGATGAACTGTTTGCTGGTATCAGTGTCGGCGATGGGCGTTAGATGGACGGTGCCACAAAAGATGGACAGTGCCGCAAGAGGTTGCCACTCGCCGTGATGACCGGTAGTTGAGCTACTTCACGCGTCGCTCCACGTTTGGGAGAACGCACGACCGGCGCTGTCCATGTCCATGGAGTTGAAGATATCTCGAGAACGACGTGCTCGGCAATAAAGACTCTTCGCTGGCAGACGATAAGCTCGGTGGTGAGGAGAATATGATTCGCGTCAACTGAGCATTGGCCGTCGCCTGCGTTTATAGTACTAAATGGGCGCTTCGAACAGTCCTTTGGGTAGAGCACGAGATGTTGAAAACGTGGAGTGGTCAGGAGCGGTTGAGGTTGGGGTGGAGAAGAAAGTTGAAGATGTTGGAGGGGCGAAGGTCATGCATGTGGATATGGTCGGAGCGGTGAAAGGGTCTGCGTGACAGACAAGGTTTAGGTTCAGCTGCCCCAACGAAGGTGTGATAGAAGCGCGAGCGACCTCGGCGTCTCACGCTGGCCACAAAAGCCTACCGAAGGATATTCGCAAAGTATACGAAGTGGAGCGATAATTCATTCGGCGCGTAGAGTTTATGAATCGGCACTAAATTCATTTGAATTGCTTGACGAGTAGGTGGATCGGCGTGCGTGAGGTTGGCGGAGTCGCAGCTCGGACGGGCCTCAGGATGACCAACGCGTAAGTAGTCGCCGGTTGGGGCATCACATCCGCATACCCGTCAGGGGGGTGCATATAATACGCGCGCAGTCAAAGGAGCAGCGAGAAGGTCTGCGTAGTCACCGGCGCATCGAGAAGGCCTGCGCACTCTCCGGGGCTTCGCGAAGGCTTACGAACCCGTCGGCGTTGAGAGAAGGCCTACGTATTCACCGGACTGGCGAGACGGGAGGATTGACCTTCGGCGGCGAGAGATGGCGTACGCGCTCTTCGGCGATGCGAGAAGGCCGGCGCACGAATGACTGATGTGAAGACTTGAAGGTCGTGTGCACGGTCGGCGTTTGGGAGGCAGAGGCGGAGGGCCGCTCGGAGGGGCATCAACATCCACTCCAGGCCTGATATATTGAGCAAACCGCGATAGAGCTTCTCTTCAGCATTCCTGTATACATGGGCTCAAAAGAATGCCGCCGCCCAGACAGCAGTAGACGCTCTAGAGTGTGTGAGAGTTTGCGGGTGTCACTTAGAGGGCTGCTCCCGGCAAGTCAGATCATCCAGCTTGCTCAATTCCCCGCGGGGTCGCAATTATTATAGTGTGGGGTACGTGGGTGGTGGCGGGCTGAACAAATCGAGGAGGCCATCCCGGTATTCAACGCGCCATATGGAAGAGGGACGACGAACAAACGTATCGTTCCTTTCCGGGAAGGCGGGGGATGAGCGGATGAGAGGGGCGTCATGCGAGCATAAAGACGCCGAAAGAACGGGCTGCTATATTAGCTCGAGATGCCATTCTTGACAGACGCACCGGAGGAAGAGCTAGCGAGAAGTGCGGGGCAGTAGGTAGCCGGCGGTGGATTTAAGACGCCGGTAGTGGAGGATTGTTGACCGGAGTTGGATTGGACGCGTTGGATGGGGTACAAGCGGGCTGGGTGCGCTAAGGGTGCCTCCGAGAGACTAAAGACGCGTCCGATGGACCTTAGGCTAGGACAGCAGTGGATCGAAAAGAAAGGCGCTGAGTATAGACGACTTGTAGATCCCGGCGGATGAATAGTAAAAGAGGACGTGCTTTGAGGTAGCTTTGTGAGCATCGAGGATGTCAAGAAGGAGCGAGGTGAGCGCGAGAAGGTGATGTGTACGAACGAGAAGCGGAAAAAGGCTTCGGAAGGGAGAAATGACGGTCCTCTCGGGCGAACTGATATTCTTCTCGGACAATTCGAGGCTTCTTCCAGGCAAAATATTGCTCATCTTCGACAAAACGACGCTGCTTGCGAGCGGAAAAGCGCTCCCTTCGGGCAAAAGAGTTGCTTCTACCGGGCATCGGGCAAGAATGCGGGGAAATTCATTGAGGAGCGCCGTACCTGGCGGTGGTCCGAGTCCGGGGAATGTTCCGCTCCATCGAGGCAGTCTGACTTTCGGCAGCTGGCGTTTGCTCGGGATGACTGGAGGACAGCCTCCATGGACCGCCAGCAAGCTCCGTGCTCGGTGAAAGATGGAATCTGATGAACTGATAGTCCGGCTGGTGCTGGTACTGAGACGGAGAGGCGTTTGGCGACGCGGAGGGAGGCGTGGCCGGACTACACAAACGCGATGGACTGATGACGTTGCCGAGCGCGCTGCTCACGTCAAGGGGCGGGCGACGAGCGCACTACGGCCGCGCGAAGGGCGATAAGGGCAGCGATGACGATGGGCGGGCAGGGCGAGAAGCAGTGCTGGGCGCAATGAATCGTGGGGCGGCGGTCGGGCTAAACTGGCGCATCGGGCGGCGGGCCCCGTGGCAAGCGACTCTCTCATTCGCCTGGCCAGGCGCGCCACATTTGTAGAGCACAGGCATTCGGGCGTGCAGCTGGCAGGATTTGTAGGCGCGCAGCGAGTCTAGGCGGGCGGCGTCAAGGCAACGAGGCCGGCGTGTTTGGCGCTGTTTGTGCTGTGAGGTCATCGGGCGATTCGAGGCGGGACTCCAAATTCTCGTGCGCTCTCCAACTCGGTCATGAACAAACTCCATCGGCGGTCCTCGTCCCATTCCTCCTTGCCATCGCCACCCACGACGTCTGCAAAGTTGCGCAAGGCGTCGCCCATGTCCCCAACCTCCCTCCCGTTTCCCCCGCTCCCCTCGCCCCACCATCTTCCCAAGCGGCATGCCTCCTTCGACAGCCCCCGCGAGGTCCCGCTGCCCTCGCCCCAGCTCAACCGCGAACAGCAGCCAGGCGGCTTCCCGTTCCCAAAGGTCAACATGCCAACCCAGCCCATGCCCCAGCCGCCGCACGACCTCCAGCCCCAGGACGTACCTCCTCCACCCGACGACGGCCCCAGTCGCCGCAGCAGCCAGACCGAAGAGCGCGACTCGCTTTCAGAGTGGACCGACGTGTCCTCCAGCCTGCCCGCGATGCACTCGCCAGCCCAGGCCCCGACGCCCGTGCACCCGTATCCGCGCCCGTACTCGCTGCCTGATGGCCCACATGCTGCCCGTCGCCAGCCCGACCTCACGCCCGAGCCAAAGGTCGCGGGGCCCAGTGGCGTCGATCGCAGCTCCTCCGCCTCCCTCCCGCTCCCGATGCAGATACCCTACAGCACCCTGCCGCGGGTCGACGGCCAGCCGACGACGCGGGTGCCGACGGCAACCACATCTGCACCGCCAGCCACACCAGCAACTCCCGCGCGCACCGCGCCGCCCTCCGCGTTCACATATCGTGGGAAGGCGCCGCGCCCCATCAGCGACGAGGAGCTCGATGAGCACCCGACGGCCATACCGCGCGCCGCCGTGCTCGCCGCGACCGTCTCCCACCCACCCGAACCGCCGAAAGTGCTCGAAACAGCCTCGACACTAGCGCCCTCCACAGCATCCGTGCTGACGCGGGCGAGCACCGTCTCCGACCCCAGTCACACACGTACAGCCCCGCCGTCGCCATCTGCGATGGCGGCGTCGCAGTCCACGCCGCCCTCGGTTGCAAACGGCCAATCGGACGCGCAACGCAATTCGTTACCCAACGCACATCTGCCCTTCCTTTCACATGCCCCGCCTCCCGCCGACAGCTGGATCCAGGTAGAGACCACGCCCACGGAGTACCGACTGCACATACGACTTCCTGGCTTCCAACGCGATGGCATGTACGTAATTCACGTACTCCCTTATGCTGCGGTACTGAGAAGGTTTCCTCCAGAACACTTGCGACGAAGAAGCGCCGCATCCTACACGTCGTCGCCGACTCTTGGGAGAATGGCGGGGGCCACTTTGAACGACGGATATCCTTTGGTTATGATGCGGACCTGGTTCAGGTGAGTCGCCCTTTCTTCTCCTTCCGTCCCTTTCATCGCGCGTACCCGACCCGTGTGGTACCGCGCAGCCGGTGATGTGTGTAATCGCCTATGTACTTACACGTCCTTGTGCAGGTCCGCGCCGAGTTTGATGGAGAGATGCTCCGAGTCGTGATACCCCGGCGCATGCCGCCAGGCAGCGCGCGTAGCACAATGGGAATGGCCAGATAAGCTCAAACCACCGGGAACCGGATGCGTGATCGCGCGCTGGGTGCGGGATGTGCGACCACGCTGAGGGAGGAGAGACGCAAGGCAACACGAACACCATCATCATCATCAGACGCTGAGCCTCGCGCGCCAAGGGCGGCAGAGCCAGAGGGCAGCGAGTGCGAGTGCAGAAGAGCCAGAGGACGAGCATCCCCCCATGCACAGCACCTCACCCATTCAGAGTCAGGGATGGCGCGTATCTCCGCATGCGACTAGCGATCGCGGTGGCCTGCACGCGTTCGGCGCTGGCCTGTGAGGCCGCTCGGGCAGTTGGCTGACTCTGGCGGTTGGCTTGTACGCCGTTGTGCTAACTCGACTGCCCTACACCACAATCTGCAGCATCCACCTCGCACGCCCGCCTCACCCACCCACCTGCCCCTGGCCACCACCGACACAGCACGTTCGCAAAAAGTACATTATGGCACCTGCGGCGTATCAGGCTGGACTCATGCCCGTGCTACACACCCTTACCATACACCCCACCGATCGCAATGCAACAGTAATTTATGCACACCCCTGCCATCTCTGCTGCTCACCTCAGGCTACCCGTGCTCACTATCCCCAACGCTTGCTCACTACCCCCGACGTTTGCTCGCTGATAATGGCCTTCCCCTGCATGCTCCCTCACTTGCTGCCTGCTAACACGAGCTTCACGTCCGTCCACTTGCATGCCCCTCGCCCACCTGCACCTCCGGATATCGGCGACCCGACTACAAACGGCTTGGGAACGTCTACAAGCCAGCGATGATCGACTACAAACGATATGGGAACGGCTACGAATCCTGCACGCCCGCTCTACAAATCGCGTCGTCGCTACAAATCGCCGTGCCGTTGGGCTACAAATCACCGTGCCGTTGGGCTACAAATCTGTCGTGCGCGTCGTATGCAAATCGTCATGCTCGGTCGCCTACAAATCGTCGTGTTCGGTCGCTACAAATCATCGCGCATCGCGTCCGGCCCGCGCGTGCGTCACCGCCATGTGCGCCGTACCCAAGACCGTGGTGGTGGTCGCGGGGGTTGTTGACGAATGCCGGTGGTAGTCGTCGCACGTCGGCGGTGGTTGTTGCGCCGGTGGTGGTTGTCGCGCGGGAGCAACCTTTGTCGTGCGGGGGGTTGGTCGCCATGTCCCGCGTTGTCGCGCGGGGGCATATCGAGACGCGCGGGGTGATCGTCGTCGCCGCCGTCGCCATCCTGATCATTACCGTGCTCGTCCTGTCATCGGCATCTTTCCTCCAGTTTCCTCGGCATGTCGTCCATTGTCGTCGGCAGTGATCGATATCCTTCATCGCTGTCGTCGCCGCGCTCGGCCATCTCATCTGCTCGCTCATCAGCAGTTCCTCGCTCATCAGCGCTTACTTGCCCATCAGCGCTTGCTCGTTCATCACCCATCCATCTCGCTCATCACCGCCGCCACGCTAATCGCCCATCACCCTCTCCCATCGCCCATCAGCCCTCGCCCTCCCCGAACTCCTCGCCCATCCTCGCAAATCGCCGCATTTTACTCATCCTCACCAACCGGGTGAAGTCATGATGCATCATACCCCCTGCGTACATCGATATCGACACTACAGCCAACAGCACGTATATACACTACAACTCAACATCAACACAACAGCAGCAACGTCCTCCGCATCGCATCCATCTACCTATCTATTTGGTGACATACATAGCTTTCTTCCTCTGGTCCTCCTACGTCCTTTCAACCCATAAACTCCTACTCCATAACCTCTTACCCCTGGCGTCTCTCAGCCCTAGTACCCAACCTCCGTAGCATCCTCGTGTCTTCTCGGTCGGTTCCGTCGTCGTCTCCTCACACAAATACACATACCTTACTTGTACGTACACTACTTACAGCTCTTGACGGTGCGGTTGGGCGTCGGCGCGTGCGCGGGGCCCTGCCGTTGTACTTAGTCTCTCGTCGCAAGGTTACCCTGGTACAGAAGGAAGTTGAATGTAATTATATGTACTCTATACAGTGCATGCGCTTGCAAGAACTTGAGGAGCCTTATAGCGAGGTGGTGGATAGCGCAGAGAAGGAGGCCCGCACCAGAGCCCTCGGATGACAAGGGCGAGCGGCGAGTGCAGGACAAAAAATCCTTCCTGCCTGGTTCGAACAGGCGACCCCCAGATGATTATGTAACCATTACAGTCTGATGCTCTTCCAACTGAGCTAAGGAAGGCTGTACAGATATACCAATCAAAGTCCTACGACTCGTCGAGGCGGATCTGACGTGATTGCCAACAGTGTACCGCCATCAGCACTTGATTCTAACCATCACCTACTCTCGCCTCGTCAAGTATGTCTTGGTCAGGGTGCGAGTGGACTTCTAGATGTCAACCCAGACCATCTCATATACTGCTTTAGATTCAAGAAGTCCGTGAACCGAGCGGGCACTACGGTACGCACGACGTGCTGCATACGGAGGGATGGCGGTCTGACGCCATATACAGCTGCTCCAGAAGACCGGTCAGGTCGAGCGCACCATCGACCGCGAGTTCGCGGACGAGGAAGCCAAGTACCGGATGTACGCAGCCCTCCCTCTGCCCATCGTCCGTCGTCTGAACGCTACACAGATTTGAGAAGGAGACGCAGGCACTGCAGAAGGATGCCAAGCATTATTACGATGCGATGTACGGTGCGTGGCATGTTCGGGCGGTCTAGGGTGCGAGCTCAACGATGGGTCGTCAGGCATGTCCCAAGCACAGGCGCGCATAGCAGGGACCGTCGAGACCTTCTACGGCGCCGCTGATCGCACGTCGGAGGGCGCGATGGCCGCGCATGCCTACAAGAGCGCCATCGAGGAGCTGGAGGGGAGCATCAGCCGCGAATTTGTGCGCCCTTATCCCCCATCCCTCACCATCCTGGTCGCTGACTCCCTGCGCAGGAGACACCGTACCGCACAACTATCTCGGAGCCCATAGGCAAGATGTGCGCCTATTTCCCCGTCATCAACGAGCACATCTCGAAGCGGGGGAAGAAGGTGCGAGTGGTGTACTTACGAGGGGTATCCAGAAAGTGCTAACCGCGACACAGATGATCGACTACGACGCTGCACGGGCAAGGCTGCGCAAGCTTATCGACAAGCCGTCGGAGGACCCGCAGCGACTACCGCGCGCGCAAGCGGAGAACGATGAGACGAAGGAGGTGCGTACCCATGCCATGCACAGACGATCCCGCGCTGACATTCACTCGCCAGCAATTCGACATCCTGAACAACCAACTCATCGAGGAGCTCCCTGTCTTGTTGGATCAGCGGATACCATTCTTCGACCCCAGCTTCGAGGCGATGATCCGGATACAAGCCAAGTTCGCGGAGGAGGCTTACGAGAAGATGAGCGGAGTGCAGAGGTAAGGGCGGCGATCGCTCAAGCACCAGTACAACGTTGACGAGATATTGTCAAGGTACTTCGACGATAGCGTTCGAGATGACTACGCCGCAGGGCAGTTGGATGCGCAGGTGCGTTAGTTAGATTGCTTTGCTGTGCTCGAGTGACTGACCGCTGTTGCAGGTGGAGGGTGTTCTTCAGGAGATGCGGGAACTTACTATCTGCGGCGGGCAGTAATCTTATCAACTTTCGCTTTCATTTTCGGTCTTACCAGTGTAATGTATTATCATCATTCCTTCCGGTCCTTTCACCGCGAGGCCTTCGAGCCCAATTTCTACCTATCAAGCCTCGATTCGGTGACGAGAGCGTCCTCGCAATGAAGCATTCATACATACGCTAACTCACCATTCCACCTTTGTCCGGCTAACTCATTTCAGCATTTGTGCGGGGGCCTCTAGTCATATTAGTGGCACTGTGGCAGTGTCATCAAAACCCGGATATATGCCTCGCTTGCATTTCTGCCACTGACCGCCACTACTCTCTCTTCCTTTCGCTCTCCACCGTTAGACCTCCCGCCTAGCTTCACGCCTCCCGCCATGCCTCTCACCGCCGAGTGCCCCGTCTGCCTCGAAGACTTCCGGTTTCCCGAGGACGGTGTGTTCTTTCTCACGTGTGGTGAGTTGGGTTTGTTTAGTGCCACTTGGGTAACCCACTGAACTAATGTTTCTACAGGTCATGGAATTTGCACAGGATGCTCCCAGCTGCAGCAGTGGACGAGATGCCCGACGTGTCGCACGTACACGTTCGCCGGCATCCATCCGCCGCAAAGGATCTTCGTGCAGCTTGCGGAGCGCGCTGGGGTGGCCACAAACGCGGGAGAGCCTGCAGCTGTGTCGCATGGAGCGACGGTTGCGGGTAGGGGCTCGGTGGACGCGGGTGTGAGCGGCCCTCCGAGTAGCATCGAGGACCCCAGCGACGCGAGCGGCGCAGACGCTGAAGAAGCTTTCGAGGCGCTCGAAGACCTCGCAGACATCCCGCACCTCGACAGTACGACGAAGGTGAGCTCTCTACCGCCTACCCGCCCGAACTCAACACTCAACCCACTCACCAGTCCAACATCCTCCACGTCGTGCGCATCCTCGACCGCGAGTTGCGTCCCAGCTTGACCGCCCTACGCGTTGAGCGCGCCGAGCTGCGGGAGAGCCGGGCGGCCATGCTCGTCTGCGTCGACCAGTACAAGGACCGAATTCAGACCCTCGAGGGCGAGCAGGCGCGCTTAACGGGCGCGCTGGACCGCACGGAGGTCGCGCTGCGCGCCGCCCAGCGCAGGGCGAAAGATAGGATGATGGAGGTGCTGACGATGCGCGATGCGCTAAGGGTGTCGGGTGATAATGTGCGTCTCGTCGAGCGATGTCGAGGATAATCGCTGACGAAGGAAACCCATAGTCCGACTTTTGGAATGCTCGCGCAAACGAGCTGCATGGGGAGGTGCTTGCGCGGGACAAGACGATCGAGAGCCTGAGGAAAGGGAACTACGACCTGGCGCTGAAGCTGGACAGATTGAAATTCGGAGTGCGTTCGGCCCTATCTCATAACATGCAAGCAGCCAGCTAACACATCTCCCGCAGGCGCCCGCCACCCCCTTGACGGGCTTCCTGTCCTCCGCCACGCTCCTTGACATCCTTTGTCTCGTCTTTTGGCCTTCTTTGGTCCTTTCCTTGTTCGCGGGCCGTATTTATCTTCATTGAGTCTACCATATGTTGAGACGATGCAGGCATTGATTCCTTGTCCCTTCTGCTTATATCCTATCGCGACCAAGTTATCCCTGGACTATTTGTCTTTCGAGTACAACCGAATGGTGGGTCATGCGCAAAGATCGGCCTTCGACTTTCCTTCAGGGCCCTTACCGCAAAGGTTGCTTTGAACCGTTTCTCAAAAGGGAGATAGCCCTTTGAGTGGCCTTCTCGATGCTACTTATACGGCGCGGCCGACGCAGGCGGTTTTCGTGCCCAACGATTTGTATTCTGCTCATTCATTGCCACATCTTTCAGCTCTTGCCATGCCTACCGCCACTTGTCGCCTCTGCTTCCAGGACGTCCAGTTCCCGGAAAAGTGGCTGCTCTTTCCCAACTGCGGTATGTACGCTCCTTCTTCGAGTCGTCTCCTCGTCGTCGTCCCTTCCGATGCACTTTCCCTTCTGACGTCTTTCCACTGACAGGCCACGCCTTCTGCCAGTCATGCGCCGGCAGCCTGACCGCCACTTGCCCTACCTGCCACGTGAGCTCAATGGGTCGGCCCCTTGTTCCCATTCGCGGCGTGCAGGTCAACCATGCGCAGCTGCGCGCGGAGCGCGAAGAGAAGCAACGGCTGCTGGAAGAGCTGGAAGACTCGCAGGCGCAGCGGCGCAGGCTGCAGCTGGAGGTCGCCGAAGCGCGGGAGACTGCGCAGATCCTGCGGCAGACTCCGATGATGATCCTCCACCGGCGCGGGAAGGCACGCCGCTTCTGGGAATGCATCAAGCCCAACTGGGAGGTGGGTGGCACCGTGCGAGTCAATGGCATTGTATCTGTGCTGACGCCTATTCCAGGACGTCCAGCGCCCCTTCATATTTCTCTCGCTCCTCCTCGTGTACGCGATGGCGGCATTTCTCTGCGGCGTTATGTATGCATTGCTGGACTTTCGCTGCACCATGTCGTGCCCTGGTTACTTGTCGATCCTTGTTGGATAATTGCACCTATGATGGCCTTGTTCATCTTTGAAAGTGGTTCAAGTCATGTTCACCTTGACGCGGAATAGATTTAAGTATTAGACTGCCTTCAGCGGCCTTCTTGGGAAGCTGAACATCGGTGAATGCTGAAGCACGTGACGAGACAATCTCAGAGCCGAGTTTTGACTGCAACTTGTCTCCTTCCTTTATGTTCGCAAAGTTAATTTACTCAGGCGCTCTTCTATTGCTGGCGAAGATCAACATATGCTACCCTGGAATCCTCAGGGCGTCTTCATGCTCGAGGCGCTGAACGTGTTGCCGCCTTTTAAGCGCCTTATGTTCCGTTCTCACGACCGCTCGAATCACGGCATATGAGTACGTAACCGACCTCGCTAACCTACGGTCGTTGGCTTGAACCACCGCGAAGCTCAGTTGCACGAGCTCGTTATGCCCACTGCCGAATGCCCCGTCTGTTTCGAGGATTACACCTTTCCTGAGCACGGTCTCTTTTTCCATACTTGCGGTGAGATTCTGCTTTGTCACAGAATGAGCAGGGCACTCATTGCTGCATAGGCCACGGAATCTGCGCGCCATGCTCCCGGCGGCAGGCATGGCTCAACTGTCCGTCTTGCCGGACGAAGACACCCCACCCTCCACGCCGTATCTACGTTCGGCTTGAGGATGACGTCGCGCCAGACATTGAAGGCCTCATAACCTCTCTGGTATCTGCGATCACGGACGCTCAAGAGCCAGGGCAGTTAGCAAGCGCTGAGCAGGCTATTGCTGACGATGACGAGATGAGGGCTGACGCCGAGGCGGAGGAAGCCTGCGATGCACTGAAAACGCTCTTGGAATGGCCATCGTCTGAACATGACCACCGCGCGAAGGTATGCTCAATATAGATGAGTCGATTTCGTGACGACTCACAATAGAATCCCTGCTTAGCTCGTTGTCCGTGATGCCTATGTCGCCGTCCTTCACTTCCGCGCGGCGCATATGAAAGTGCAAAACCATCGCCGCCAACTGCTCGCTGACCATGAGATTCGCGACGTTCGCGTCGCAGCGCTGGAGGATGTGAACAAGCGGCTCCTGGAGATCCGCGAGCTTACGAAGAAGCAGCTGCAAGCTAGCGAGCAAGCTAGAAAGGACAAGGAGAAGGCGCTTGCAGAATACAAGAGGGCTAAGGAGCAGGAGTTCGCAGAATATAAGAGGACCAAGGAGAGGGAGCTCGCAGAACGTAGGAACACTCAACGGGTTTTAGAGGAACATGTGAGTTCCCAGTCATCCGACCTTCCTTGAACACGCAAATCAAACGTCAACTAACACTGTCAAAGTCCTTGTCACAGTCCATACGGAGTAAACGGCTGGATGAGCTATACACAGAGCAACAGCAGGCCGTCGCGAAACTAGAGGAAGAAGTGCAGACCTTGCGCAAGAACAACGCCGCTCTCCGCAAAGTTGGTTTTCTGTGCTCATATGACGGCTTGGTTTTCGTTACCGACACTGACCCTGCGCCTAGGAAGTCGATGATGGACCTAAAACGGTTCTTGCGGGTTTGGGAGCACTCACAGTCCTTTACTACTTGTATCGTCTGCTGGTTGCGATATCTTCCTCGAATTCCCATCATGCTGAGCCATAAGCTCACAGAATCTCTTTTCCTCGTTTTCGTACAGCTCTTTCGTATACTGCTTCCCTACTGCAAGTTCGCTATAGATCTTGAGGCCTTCTTCGTGGTGATTTTGCGACTCGCCCCTTAATCTCTCACCTGATCCTCTTTATGCCTTCGCGTGAACATTGACGTCGCCTTCGCTACCCCCACTGCGGCATTCTGTCTCTTCACTAGCTCGCCATTGACCGTTGGACTCGGAAAAACTTCTTGAATTGCGCCCGCGTCGCGTGGCACGGATCAAAATCTCATTGTTCCTCTTTCGGCCATTCGCTTGTTGCTCCCGACCACCATCATGCATCTACTGTGGTCCAGACGAATCGCTCGTCCTCACGAGGCTCATCTCTGATTGTCCGCATGCACTCCCGTATATTGCGTATATACCCCAAGTTAGCCGGACAAGCCGCAGCCAAACGATCTTTCGAATCGTCTGCAAACACCGACATGCGGTCGCCTACCCCTTTGCGTCAGGGTCTCGTGCAAATCAGCGCCTACGTTGGTCTTTCCTTCATCCTCCAAAGAATAAAGCCGCCAATGCGCTTGACCCTGCAGCTTGAAGACCACTAATCTCTTTGCGTGGCCTGATGCCTTTGTACGCTCGACGCTTATCTTGTCTAGCACGATGCTGTTCACGCCAATTTTCACCTTTTCACCTGCTTGCCTTTCATCGACGACTTTCAGTGGCCAACTTCATTCTCTGTCGCCCGAATCATTGAGCCGCGGCAATCCAACAATGTCACACGCAATCCTCCCATCCGCCAAATGCGCGCTCTGTACTTCGAGCTTCCCGTTCCCCGACAAATGGCTCTTGTTCCCGAATTGCGGTACGCCTCTATGCCTCTCTTCATTGAACAACACCACTCCATTGATCGCCGCTGCTCGAAACGTTGTATACTAATCCTTCGCTTAGGTCACGCCTTCTGCGAGACCTGCGCTCAGGCTCAGGGTGATCGGTGCCCGACCTGTCGCGCCGCATCCTTCGGGCGGCCTCTGCTACGTATCCGTGGCCCCCAAATTGAAGAGCTGGGCGACATGCGCGAAAGGCTGTCCGACACGCGCAAGCAACTGTCCGGCACGCGTATGGTGCTCGAAGATACTCGTGGCGAGCTGGTCGCAACGAGGAAGAAACTCGAGGCGGCGCGCAAGGAGCTCGAAGCGGAGCACGCCAAGTGGGATCGATTGAAGGGCGTGCTGGTGGAGTACGGGGCGCTCGAGGGCGTCATGGGCGCCGTGCAGATGAAGATAGACGAGATCAAGGCGGATATGAGGGCACGGGATGAGCAGGTGAGGCGCTTGAGGGAGTGCGTGGAGGGGTTGTGGAAGGGTGAGGTGTGGGAGGAGGAGGATGATACCAGTGGCAGGACGGATGGGACGGTTCTTGCGGCGGTGTGGGAGATGAAGCAGAAACTCGTGCGATGCAATGAGGAGTGGGGCGACGCTGTCAGCGAGTGGATGGCAAGGGTTCTGTTCGAGGGCAAGGTATGAAAGCGCGTTCCTTTCGGGATTGGACGAATCGGCTGAAGGGAAATCCTGCACAGGTCCACTCGAGGGTCAATTTCTTTGCTTTGTGGCATTGGTTCATAGTGCTGGTCCCATGGATCCTCGTCATGCTGCTGTGTTGGTCGTGGACGCTGCCCTCGGTTAGCGCGGAGCAGTTGTATATTCCAGGTTAACGAATGATGCTCAGTGGGGTCGGACGTGTATAGCCAAAATTGGTAGAGAGCCACCATAATCGTTGACAATTGTTCAAAGGGAGAATAGGGGAGGTCAGAGTGGTCGGATTCTGCGTGATCTTGAGTCGGATCCCAAAGTGTGATCTTGAAGCCCAAGATCGCACTTGAGCGTGGGAGGATCCGAGATCGCGCTGGATCGTTGGATCACCTCTGGACACCGCGATTCGGGTCGAAATCGTAGCCGCGTAGATGTAGTTAATATGTGGCGTATAAGCTGGATCTTTCCGGTTCTGATGGCGGCTCGCGCATTCTCCGAATCTTTGTCCTTGAACACTTATCTTCTCCAAGTCTGAGCGGGCACATACTTCCGGCACGTGAAACGCGCTCGCGCAGAATGTTCGAATTTGACCGCGTCTTGTACGATTCTTTGGGCTGCAATACAACACCTCTTTCCCTCCCAAGGCCGCATGAGCCCGTCCGACCGTCGTATCGTTCTCTGCCAATGCAGCAAGTGCCGCCCGCAGGATGAAGACCAGCAAGGTCTGCACCAGCGACTCTGTACAGCGCGTGCACACTACGACAGAGATGATCTGCGATTCAGCTGGCCCATAGGATGGTCAAGAGCCAACCCTGGCGTACCATATCAGGCGCCCTCGCCACCAGCCGACATCGACTACGAGGCGACATCTGCGGGTGGGGATATTGACGAGGAGAACATGCAGGTCGAGAGGGCTCGCTCGGATGGGGAAATCGAGCCAGAACCTGAGGTGCGTTGCGGGCTCCATCTGTCCTGTTCGAATCCTTAACACGCTTCTAGATCATGAACATCCAAGAGGATTCGTCCGAATATACATTTCCTGTCAATACGGGGGGCCTTGCGCAAGAAGAGCCCTTGTTGTTCAGCTCCGACGACGACGACGACGAACTGGGAACTTACCCAGCACATCGGGAAGACGAAGCGGCCTTGTTCACCCCGCCCCCATCTCGCTCGCCCTCCCCCTATGCGGAGAATGTAGAAGATAGTCCATTCTTCCGGCAAAGGACCACGCTGTTTGATCCCGACGAAGCAGAAAACGCCTTCGCACCCAACGTGCCTGCGTGCCTCCCACCGACCTTTAGTGATCATCCCGCCGTTCGTGGTGTCTACATACGAGCGTTCGTCAATGCAACATTTCACAAGCTCACCCGTTCTGCTCTGAGGGTGCAGCTGGATGGCGACCACTCGCTCTTACAGACTCTGTCCAGTAATGGTGTTCACCTTCAAGGCCTCGACGAGTTCGCGCTCACACTCCCGACCATTGAGCGCCGCCTCGGCGTATCAACAGATGGTTTCATCGTGTACCTCTTCGCCTGTCCAACGTGCTGGACAACATATCAACCTTCCCGACTATACGAGCTCACGACGGCATCCTGCTTGGCACCGAACTGCGATGGCCGCTTGTATACTACGAAGCGATCATCGGATGGCAAGGAGAAGCGGACACCCGCGCTCACCGTGCCATTTGTGCGACCATCCAGCGCTATCGCACGCAAGTGTCTGCAGCCTGGGAAGGTAGCACAGTGGCAGCAGTGGCGTGGTGCGGGCGATGAGCCGGGAGTAGTACCGCCATCGGCGGCCCAAGGATACGATGCATTTCCGGACCCCGATAAGCCAATGACGGATGTATCTGATGGTTGGGCTTGGCGGGCTGTGATGGCGGGTTTGCAGCGACGACGCAGTGGTGCTTGGGAGGTTCGTGATATTGATGCTCACGAACTGAACCAGCGCTTTGTATCCTTGCCGAACGGTCTCCTCCTACAGATCAATATCGACTGGTACGTGGAATGCCGACAAGCATCAGATGGCGAGCTAACCTGGCTTCGTAGGTTCCAGGCTGTTAAAGGAGCGAGTCACTCGACAGGCACCTTGTACACAACGATACTCAATAACCCACGCGGCATCCGAAACCTTCGAGAGGAAACCCAGCTTACCATGATGTTTCCCGGGCCACACGAACCAACGCTCAAGCAGCAGAACAATGTTATGCGCGAATTCGTCAACGATATAGCACTTCTGTACAACGGTGGGTGATCCATTTGTATCAAGAGGGTCCTTCTCAATATTGACGCTATGGTTCAGGCATCATCCTACCTGTCGTAAAAGAAGGGGCTGGATTACGGGACGTGTACTTTCACGCCTCAATCCTCAACGACAACTCGGACCTCCCGGCCAGCCGGAAGACCAGCGCTATCGCCGGGTGCACGTCAATATTCTTCATGTGCCCGAACTGTCCGGCGACGTTCTATAGTTTGACGAGTCCCGCTTGCTTTGACCGCTCTAGTGCGTATTCTCAATTCTCCTTCTCGTGGCCTTGGCTGAACGGAAGTCCCCAGCGTTTGTCTTGCGTGACCCGTGGCGCTATCTGAAGTACAGCTTCCGTTACAAGGAGCTTGGACCCGACTTCGAGGAGGAAATCTTCACGCGTCGCGGTGTCCGTCACGCTGTTACACACGAACTGCCGAACTGGATGCCCGGCATTACCGGCGTCATTGACTTCATGCATTGTGTATATCTGTGTATGTAGTCCAGTCTCGAGTCCAGTCTCGCTTTGCCAAGCATGCTGACGAGTCTTACAGGTATGGTAAAGCATCTCTGCAAGGACATACTCCTCAAGACGGGCATGATTGATGCGCAAGCGAGTGCGAAGTTGGAAGAGGTCTATGAGAAGCTGATCTGGCCACCAAGTGTCAGCCGCATGCCACCTTCGGTGAGTGTCTGTTCTTTGTTCTTTTTCTGTTGCCAGGCTCAAACAATACTCGTAGATATCTCGAGGTGCAGGTAGCATCAAGGCCGATAATTGGAAGACGCAAATCATCATCCTATACGTTGCACTCTTCGACGCCTGGCAAGTCGACGGCAAGATACCAGATGGTGACGCACCGCTCCCTGCTGCAAATACCAACCAAGCTAAGGCGCTGGACGCTCAACAGCGTCTTGTATGGAAACGGATGAAGGCAGCCTATCGACTCGAACATCCGGATGCTGACGAAGCTGCGGGTCCTTCTCTCGCCGACGCACGCATGGATCGCTCGTATCGGAAGCATTACGACGCTATATTACAGTTCTCCACCTCCCTCCGCATCCTGTCTTCGCACAAAATCTCGCCCAACGACGTCAAACGAGGATGTAGCTTCCTTTCTCGCGCGGTTCAGGCATGGGCCCGCATGCACTGTCACCTTACGCCTTATTTCCACCTTGCGATGCACTTTGAGGCGCAGTTCTATCGCTTTGGCCCCTGTACGGGATGGTGGACTTATCCGTACGAGCGGAATAATGGATTTCTCGGGCGCTTCAACACCAACGGACACTCGGGGGGAGAACTCGAGTGTACTATGATGCGAGGCTGGTGGAAAACCCTGTTCATACAGGATCTGGTGCGTCGGCCTTTCGATATACTTGCTCGTATGCTAACTCGATAACCTAGATCACATTCTTGGAGTCTTTGCTAGCGCCTCGCGCCCGAGAAGATACTGAATCCATCAAGCTGCTCAAGGACTGTCTTCAAGGTGGCACAAGTGAACGCCAAAGCTCCTTCGAGAGCTATCAGGCGCGCATTAATGCGGCTTTGAATCCGAGTTAGTATTGTGTTATTTGAGCCGTCCGCACGGTCCTGATGCCAACATTGATTTCAGACCACATCCGCTATCCAAAGCAAAGTCGGCACGTCAACTTGCACGCCCTCGATCCTGCATACTATCACCTCATATACCGATATCTCCGCCATAGCTGGTCGGCAGACCTTGACCTCATCCTCGACAGCGACATGCTATCCGACCATCGGCAGTCCACCTTTCTCGGCAAAGTTCGCTCTTTCGCGTGCTTGTGGGTCAACAATCGCCGACATGGTGCTGCCACCTCGTCGCGAGGGTCACCGTCGCGGTTCACTTACATAGACAATCGCATCCCTGTTCAGGTCGAACACCTCTTTGAGGCAGAACAGGCTGCTGCTACGTCGGACGAGCCGGTCCGCAACACTTTCGCGATTGTCAAGCGCTTCCTATCAGATGCACATGTGGTCGCTCTGGCTTTCCCTTGGGATCTCTGGTACGTCCACGTCCACGATGTTTTGCAACAGGATAACGAATATGTGCCGATCTCAACACCTAGGGCTACGGACTTGGGAATTCGGACATGGCGGGCAGACGTTCTCGGCCCAGCGGAGGTTGTCAGTGTGCTACGTTTGACGGGCCACTTCGTTGTTGCGCCCCTTCGTTCTCGTGGGCTTGACCTGCGCATATCTGTGCCAATTGACACTGTACGTCTTCCAAGAACGTACTCGTAGTCTCATTACAACTAAAACAATGCAGGAATCTCCCGAAGATGACCAGGTAGACGACGTGTAGCTGTATTGTAGGCAATCTACTCCTCACCGGCTGTCGACCAAGGCTCCGGTGCACCATTGCTTGCTTCACCTTCGGAAATGCTCGCTTCTTGGCCCTCCCCGAGCCCATCTGCCGTTTCCATGTGGCTCTCGCCTGAAGTCGACGTCCCGACGTGGGATCCTGATGGTGGCATCCCCACAACGCTAATGGCGACCTCCTCCTTGGGATGAGCCGCCAACCAAGTAGTGTCGACGGCCCACCGGGGGATTCTGAAAGCGGCATCCTTGACGGCGAAGCGGGGCAGCGCAACGTCCTTGGTGTCTCCCTTGACCCGTGCGTGCGATGTTTTGCCGCCAGCTTCTGCCTTCGCTTCAAGCTTCTTGTCGAGCATATCAATGAAGGCTGTCACCTAATATATACAGACATCAAGAACAGCTGCGCATAGAACACAATCAAGCTTACCGTGCTTCCCCGGTACATTGGCGGGCGTGCTACCCACGGAGCGACACGGTTCGTGACCCGCGTCTTGCCCTCATCATCATCTGACGTCGGATCGATAGCTTGCTGTTCAACCTCGCCACCGCTCTCATCTGTCGACGTGTACGAGTCCTGGACCAACCAAAGCCAGTCCTTGGTTGACGCTTGGTCGAACTCAGTCGGGTCAGACAGCACCTCTCGGCGCTTTTGGCCTTTCTTCATGAGTTATCAGTAGTACGTCCTTCATCCTTGGGATAAAACATGATCACTCACTCGTGTCTTGCGCGACTTGCGCTTGCCGATCACAGTTTGCTCTGCCGCGGTACGTGCGGGACCTCTCACGCGCGCGGGTGGAGCGTCGAGGCTCGCCGCTTGGTTAGTTTGCCAGCACAGACGCATCGCCTTGTATACAGTGCCCATCCTAGTCGTGAGGTCCGCATCAGACTTCTGCGACATGTACTCGGACGTGATCATTGGCTGGATCTCCGGAACCTTTGCGCGCGCGAACCGTACTAACTTGTCCTGCCACGCCGTATTGAGACCCCACGACTTAGCCCAGTCGGGCCGCAGCACCTGCGACGCCTCAACCACACTCCCGGGAGGACTTTCGATCGACCTGGCGACCCACCCGCCGCCTTCGACAACAATAGGAAGCGCCAAGTTCTTGTTTTTGGTGCCCACAGGCATTCCCATCGCCAGCAGGAAAACGCCACGCATGGCCGCCTGCGCGAGAAGAGTACTTCAATATCGACTCGCAGAGTTTGAGAATGGTGAAAGACGTACGTTGAAGAGATTGTTCTTCTCCTTGTCGTCCTTGGTCTGACCGTGCTCCTGCTTGATTTTGACAGTGATGGCTTCGGACTTGATTGGGTACGTCTCCTCGCCCTGCTCGAGCTGCGACGGTCGCGCGCTCACGTCCACTACTAGCTCGTGCAATTTGGCAAACTCCTGGGCCTGTGCATCAACCGTGCTTGCCAACACCGACTGCGCAGCACGAAGCTCGTCGAGTTCGAGGCGGCTATCATCCACCGAGCGCTGATGCGCCTCCTCGAGGGTTGTGAGGCGAGTTCGTAGGCTGGCAAACTCCGTGGCGGGTGCAAAGGAGGTACGAGACAACTCCATGTTATCAATCCTATCCTCAATGTCCGACAGCTTATCTCGAACAGATTGTGGCATTGCTGTGACGGTCACGGGTCCGGCGGGCAGCGACGAGTTGTATGATGGGGTGGGGGCGCGGCTGGGCAGTGCTGGTGCAGCAGTGGAAGCAACAGTGGAAGCGCGAGGAGGGCGCGGCATCTGTGGCGTGACCGTCGCTCCAGGCGGCTTGATGATTTGGGGCGTCTGAAGCCCAAGCGATGTTGCGGGAGGACTGGTGCGCGCTTCGGAGTACTGAACCCCCTTGAGCGCGAGCTTTTGTGTGCCCTGCGAGTCAAGGGCACTATTGGATAGTGTAGGTACGTGAGCTGCCATGTGTTCACGCAGTAGCTGAGGGTCTACAGGTGGCCCGTTGGCCAAGCTCGAGGGCGGTCCATTGAAAGGATTCAAGAAGGTGCCCGCTGCTGGACGCGCTTTCTTGGCGAGAGCATCGCGAACGTCTCCGGCAGTGCCCTTGCGCTTTACACGCGGTGCGGGAGCAATGGGAAACGCGGGAGCTGGCGGGGGAAGCGACGTTGCCGGAGGTGCAATGGGTGCGGAAGGTAGCGGTGGCGCGCCAGAGGCAGTTGCTTGTGGCATACTCTGCAGCGCGGTCTCGCTTTGAGAGGAGGGATGCGTCGTTTTCCGACTGGATGATGAGCTTTCTTTGGCCGAAGGGAAGGAGAGAGGAAGAGGGTGCGATCCCGGGCCTGCAGGATACCCTCGATTATGCGCAGTGAGAGCGGACGGCGGATGTAGCTGTCTAGTTTAGTGTAAATTTCACTTTTATTCGTCATTGATTCGCCAAGTACGCGTCATAAACAGCCAGTTTTCTCGAAGTTTACGCTAGCATAATCTTGAGTTCAACTCGGTATACACTCGTAGTAAACGACCTGCATTCTACGCATCTATGCGGTTTGGATTTCGGTCGAAACCGCGGTGGGAGGTGATCCTGTCGCAAGATCGCACTTCAGGATCGCACTTCGAATATTTCTTTTTCTCGCTATTTCGCTGCTGCTTATGTAACACACCTTCGACTCGCCTTGTACAAGGCCCTACCGGCCCTTTGTGAGCTCTGTGAGCCCGCACAAGGGTTCTGACTGTGTTGAATGAATATATTTTGGACATCTCTGGCACGAGAGACTCGCGGGTGCTTCAATAAAGGGGAATCGCCCATGAGACGACATACAGCCGGTCAGCAGTAGGAAACAGACGTCCGCTGTCTGTGAGGTCCCCCGTTGCTGCCTCGAAGGTGCAGAGCAGCGTAACGAGCGCGCTCGCGACGGGCGATAATTGCAAGGTAAAACCCCCAGAAATGTGAATAAATTCACCGACAAGATCGCTCTCAAGATCACGGTTCAAAATGGGGTGGTCAGAGTGGAAGTCCGATCTTGGGGAGATTTCCGACCTTCAGCGCGACCAAGATCAGACCTGGGATCCGAGTTGAGATCACTCAAGATCAGACCACCCTGACCTCCCCTAATATTGAGCTTGGAGAGCGAAAGCATTTGTCTATTGATGCCCTTTTGGGACATTCCTGGTTGTCGACAAGGAAGAAGGTGTGAGGCGTTCGAATAGTTCTGATTCCGCGCAAGAGTGTTCGCAATGGAAATTGGGGTCAGTAACTACGAGAGACGCAGGATGTGAGAGCAACGCAAGGGTCACGGCTGCATCGCCGGTCGCGACAACGTCGACCGCGCAGTATATTGTACATTTACGGCGTTATAGGCTCGGGCGCATACGGAATCCAGATGGCTTTCCATAGGCGCTTGGAGCTCGGTGTGCTCTTTTTGCGCCTCGGTACGTCCAGAAATACCGACTTCGTCCCAGGGAGGACGAAGGCGATCCGCCGCGCGCGATCATTCCTTGCTCTCAACCACGACCACGACGGCCTCGGCGTCAGCGTCTCCCTCAACCATCAGCATGTCTGTGCACTTCTTCCGCTCCGGTGCCCCCTCGATACACGGGTAACAATCCCTGGCTGCAGAGGCTATGCACCATTCGACGCGGCTATCTGTGCGATTGAACTGCGACCTTACTGCGACTTGCAAGGGCGACCCACGCGCCTGCGGACCCCATACAACGCTCAGCATCATCTTACGCGTGCGGAGGAACATGTCCGCGCCTGGGAAGGCGCTCGGGAACACGCAGGGACGGATGAAATGATGCACTTGGATCCGCCGCGTATCGGTATTGGCGATTCGCCTTGATAACTGGCGCCATCGGCGGTCCCTGGGGCCCTCATACATTCCCTCTCCCCTTCCCCTTCTCTCTCCTTCACCGAGACCCAGCGAGGACCAGAGTAGACAAGGACAGGAGATGTCGACGCCCGCGTACAGCAAGCACGTCGTCGCGTTCACGATCAGTGGGGGCTGGGGTGCGTTTTGTATACCTCATCGACCACCTTCCTACGCTAACGGGACGGTTCGCAGGCCATGCGCGACCGATGGTCGCGTTTCTGTGTCGCCTGGTACAGCGCGCGCCCGTGCTGGTGACCTTCATTGTGTCTGTGGTCATTGAGGACAAGACCAGGAACGAAGTTGATCGCTTCCTGACGGGCGAGCATGCGGACAAGAAGGAGAGGTTCAGGTGCGTTATGGTGCTCTCTGAAGGGCAACGCAGACTGAGTATATGCGCAGGCTGGTCTTCATCCCTGCCGCTACACCCGTCCGCATGCAGGAGATGAAGGAGAACTTCGAGAACGCATATACAGCCATCCTTGCCGACACCACCACTCGCGCTCCGGATGTGATGGTCTGCGATGTACGTTGGGGCGCGTCTAATGAATATCCATTTTCTCATATTTATGTCACCCAGACCATTGCGCACTGCGTCCTCCAATCCACCCGCGCCATGTCCCCCGCGACCCGCATCGTCGGCTGGTGCGGCTACGGTGCGATCGCCATCCTTACCTTGGCGCAAATGTTTGAGGCCGATATCGAGAAGCACTGGGAGCTGATTGAGAGGAGAGTGATGGAAGAGGGTGTGCTGTCGAGGGCGGTGGCGAACGAGGTGAGTTGGGTCGCAGTCATCGTGGTCTTGAGGCCGCAGGATGGTGGAAGGGTGGAAAGGGCGCAGAAGGCTGACGAAAGCTATAGATCGCACTGAACGCAACTTCGGGAAAGACGCTGGACGTCGCAGACTTGCCGCCTATGGCGGACTATGAGCTGTTCCCGCAGGTGTGTGTGTCGTACATGCGCGTTGAGTGTGATGCTGATCCGTTTTGCAGGAGGTAATTTCACGTCTTTTTCAAGCGCGTTCACCCAGCTCAGGTCTCATCCTAGCCTCCCGTCTTCATGCCATGGGACGTGCACTTTCACTCCGTCCGGTACGTTCGTCTCTGGCACATATACGGTACGATAACCAAACTCATCCTTCCCCAGCTCCGTTCCCACCTGCGAAGCCATCATTGCGCCCTCCTGCCGCTCCATCGAACCGAAAACCTGCGACGCGCTCGCCGCGCGGCTCGCGCCGAATCACTTCTTCGCCGTCGGGCCGTTGTTTCCGCCTGCGGAGGAGGCGATGTCAAAAGTGAGAAGACCCGCTTCACGGCATAGACCATTGACCGCTGCTGATACCGACATTCGATAGGCAGGCGTAGCCGAGATCGCGCAGTCAGAAGAGGGTGCGGAGATCGTGAGGTTCATGGATCGGATGTTGGAGGAGAAGGGGGAGAAGAGTGTGCTCTACGTGAGCGTCCGTTTGTTGATGACATACGGGGAGAGGCTTACAATTTTTTCAGATCTCCTTCGGCTCGACATTCTCCAGCTTCATTGGCTTCGAGAAGGAGGTGATGTGGGCGTGGTTCGATGTGGTTGCGGATATGGGTATCCCAGTTGTGAGTCGCGCTCCTCGCATTCGTCCTCGCCAAGGAGTTTGTAGTACGCATCAAGATGGGACGAACACTAACGGACGTCGCTCAGATCATCGCCTACCACAAGATGAGCGAACCACTACCAGCGGAGCTGAAGGCCAAGTTCGACGCTGGCGGGGTGACCTTGATATCCACCTGGACGCCGCAGCAATACATCCTGGCGCATCCGGTATGCAGATTTGATCTCGCTCCTTAAGCATCGCTCACCCTCGCTCATAGGCCACCGGCTGGTTCCTCACCCACAACGGCTTCGGTGGCACTAATGAAGCTCTGGCTGCTGGCGTCCCTACCATCTCCTGGCCAATCTGCGCCGACCAGCCGCTATACGCGCTCCTTGTCTCCCGCGTGCATAACACGGGGTACGAGCTCAACGAGGTGCGCCGCGGCTTCGGGCGCAGACCGCGCCAGAGCAACGGGTGGGCGCCATTGAGCGACGTCTTCGACATCAACGCGCCATACAACATTGTGTGGTCGCCGGGGAACGAGGGTAAGGTGTCAAAGGAAACGATAGAGAAGGTGCGGGAGGAGGCGAGGAGGGTGTTGGGCTGGGCGTTCTTCGATGAGGAGAAGAGAAGGGGAAAGGAGGCGAATGCGGCGCGGGTGAAAGCGATGGTGGAGAGCGCGTGGGCGGAAGGGGAGGGAGAGGAGCAGGGTGTGGCTGTGAGGGATATGCAGCGGTTCATCGAAGTGTTTCTCACTTAGGACGGAGCCGGTTGACTGATATCTGATTGGGTTTCGAAGTTTATGCACCTCGGCACTCGTCGACAAACGTCAGCTGCTCGACTGCGTGGTCAATGCACGGTCGGTTCCGAGACCTCAGCGCTCACGATATGATTCATCTCCAGCGCTTATAAGGACTTTGCTTCCAGCGCTCATCTGTTCATCGCCTCCACGTACTCGTCCTCGGTGCGTCCTGCATATCGAACGTTGAGCAGGTTGCAGTACTGACCATCATTTAGCGCACCTGCTTATCGAAGGAGCATACACGCTGCTTTCCATGTCATTAGCGAACCACCTGCCCCCGAAGATCCTTGAGCGGATCGCAAGCTACACTCTCCCCCCACTTTGGTACGAAGACCGTATCGGCAAACACCCATGGGCGTTCTCGCAGGTCTGTCGTCAATGGCGGGCCGTGGCGTTAGGCATGCACTGGGTCTGGTCGTACATCAGCCTTCCCCGTCTCGACTGGCAATGGGCGGACGCTGGGTGCGCTTCAGCGACGGCAGCCGTGCAGGCATACCTTCAGCGCTCGGGCGATCATCCACTCACCGTCAAGACGGTTAACACGAGGACGAAGGACACCGCGCGCGACGTCTGGGCGGCCCTTGCGCCTCATGTACATCGCATACGCGAGCTCGCGACGATGTCGAATTGCGAGAATCTTCCTGAGGCCTTCCGTCGTCCGCTTCCGGCTCTGCGTAAGCTCCTAGTTGAGTGCGCATACGCGCTATCCATCGACGCGCCCAACTTGCGTATCCTCGAGATCAGCGACACGTATCTCAGCTCCGTGCACCTGCCTTGGGAGAATTTACGCGCCTTCGAGATGTGCGACATGGTTCTGCACGCATCGGACTTCCACGTTCTGCGTAGCTGCGCGAGGCTGGAGGTCCTCAGTCTATCACTCGAGGTGTTCAACGCGGACGAAGAAGACATACGGGAGACCACCTACTTTCCCAATCTGCACACGCTCATCGTCGCTGGCGTCGCCATCGAGGTCTGCCCTCATCTCCGTACCCCAGCGTTGCAGAACTTCACCCTCAGCATCCAAAGTGATAACGAGTATACCGGCTGGCACGAGCGATTGGGCATGCTCGAGACCGTCACGCATATGACGCTGCGCGACATGCACTGCATCTACGGCTACGACATCGACTTCCTGCGCGCGCTCGTCGCAATCCCGAAGCAGCTGCGCAAGCTGACCATAGTCGACGCAACGGGCTTGTATCCCGAGCCGCCGTGCGCGACCAATCAAGGGCTTGTGGACGCGCTCGTCTTCGACGAGACCGCTCCCTCTCTGACGAGCTTAAGGGAGGTAGACTTCGTAAACGGGATCGAAGGGATAGAGTGGACAGACGAGGACGTCTCCCTCGTCCGGCGTGTAATAGAGTCGCGCGCTTCGTTGAGCGGCGGGTCCTGCGCTCCCCTCGAGCGATTCGGCATCTGGACGCCGTTCGCGGACTTTCCTGCCGCTGAGCTTCAGGCGAGCTGGGCCAAAGTCGAGGGTAGTGGAGGGAAACGTATCTTGAATGTGGACGTTGGCCGGCAGGGCATGCAGGTTCAAGTTGAACCAGGTTTCGACTTCCGATTTGCCGTGAAGTCTATTGCATAAGTCCTGTGTAGTCGAGCGCTCTAGTCGTGTAGCAGATATATAGTGGCGTATGTGCACCACAGTGTCCTAACTGACAGTTGAAGTACTCGGAG
Organism: Pleurotus ostreatus/Saccharomyces cerevisiae fusant; assembly: GCA_024196135.1. Taxonomy (NCBI): domain Eukaryota; kingdom Fungi; species Pleurotus ostreatus/Saccharomyces cerevisiae fusant. The sequence goes on along the minus strand of JAMQCK010000277.1, from coordinate 2,042 downwards.
AAATCTGCGACCATCCTACATACAAGTCGAAAGTCGGACAGTGACAAGACCACGGAAGCTGCCGACAACCATCTAACGGTTTGTGGCATCGATGAATCCGGCGCTGGCGCACGAAATAGTCGTCGGGAGGAAATTGAATGCCCTCGGGTGTATACTGCCGGCAACTGCCGATGACCCTTTACTCCCGCCTTCACATCGATTCGAATCCACCTTTTGTACTATCTTCTGATTACCTACTCCCCCACAGCATATCCTTCCTATGCTGTCGAAATGGGAACCTATATATGCAAAGGTATGGACCTTCAAGGCCAGATTCCACACATTTGTGACAATTTCTCGATTTTCCCCCTCGCGCTAACTCGGAACCACATTTGCCTTGACTAAATCCCTCACAGCCACAGGCATACAAAGCTGTAGAGCGACGTGAAGGTATAAAAGCCGGACGTCTGCAACTGTTCCCTCATGGATGTTGGCTGAACCTCCTTGTCCGACGTCGTCCTTCGCGGGGCGCCCTCGCGGCATGATCGGGGTACTGCTGGGGCTGTAGAGGCGGCGGAGACGCCAGGGGGCCCTCGGGCCACTGCGGTGCTTGCTGACCTGCCAGTATACCTGGTATACTCGGTGCGCGTTGCAGCAAGATGAGCGGCGCGTGGGGGCGGTGGTAGGAAACCTAGCCGCTTGCGGCACAGTGCCTATCATTCGCATCGGTGCTAAACATTCGGCCTGCCTCGAGCTTGCCATCGATCAAGTACTCAAGACGAAGAAGACGACATGGGCGCGCAGGCCGCAAAGGCAATTGGGTTGGGTTTGTCTTCCGTCCACGCCGTCAGTACGCTAGCGCTTCAAGGTACGCGTGCGTTTCTTTCTGTAGTCGCCTTCACTGACGCCCTTGCAGAGCCGACTTCGACCCCTACGCGCCCGCCCTTCAAGTGATGGTCGCGCCGCGCCGCCAACCCTAACTTGGGCCGCCCGCTGGACCCTTCACGCCCGTTCTCCGCGTATGGTGAATGCGCTCGCCCGTCTCCAACAGCTCGATAACCTCATCGTCTGTTTGTAGAGCGGCCGTCGCCTCAGAGACTTCGCCTTCGCCTTTCGCTTTCTCCTCCATCGTGCTCTCAGTTCCCGCCGCTCGATGGACCCTATTAGAATGCCCATAGATTCAGCTTTGCTGTATTACCAGGCGCCGTAACCAAGTGAAGCGCTTATAAGCTTCTATCGGTTGGCCGTACAAGAAATGAGAAGGCGCACAGAAGTTGAGCATCGAACCACGTGAACGGGTATTTCCGAGTAGTGGGCCGTGACGCCTGACGCCCAGATCCTAAACTTAAGCCTGTTCTCCGCACTCATCCCCCTCCACGAGTCGCCTACGTCCCCAGGATACATCGACCGCCAACTTCTAGGTGAGGCAAGAGCAAGTTTGCTCTGTTCATTGAGCTCTATCGACTGACTGTCTGGCCAGTCTCTCGCCGCCGCTGCTCAGGCTCATGCAGGTTCTTCGAGATATCGCCCACACCACGTCCCTCTGCAGTAGATGCGGCAACACATTCTCCAGCAGGCTCGGCTCACCAGATCTACGCAATCGTGCCCATGATGCGCAGACACCGCCCAATGTGCTCGAGATCGATACGCTCAGATCAAGTTTATGCCAGGTGTACGACGATCTGCGCGTATGCGATCGCAGGATCGAAGTCTTGGAGTCTACCCTTTCCTCCCTTCGCCGACATAGGACTCTGATAACGTCTACCGCGACAAACATAACCAAATTGCTCTCCTCCATTCATATGCTGCCCCACGAGGTTCTCGAGCAGATCGCCGGCTACACGCTCCCGCCGAAGTGGTATACGGATGACGTTGGGAAAAGAACATGGGCATTCACGCAGGTGTGCCGCGAATGGCGGACACTTGCGCTCGCAATGCACTGGCCATGGGCGCATATCCGTCTGGGCCATCAGCTAGACTACGGATGGCGGACCGAGGCGAAGAATGCAGCACTCACGGATGTTGTAGAGACCTACTTGCGGCGTTCAGGGCAGCACCCTCTC
>JAMQCK010000276.1:0-32018 GCA_024196135.1 Pleurotus ostreatus/Saccharomyces cerevisiae fusant | reverse complement strand
AACCAAGTTCGCGCTGATCTCCCATGCCTTCGATACGCGCGACAGTCGAGAGAGATCCCCTGGTGGTGCATAAGAGCAGATTCGCTGACATATCTCTGCGTTCAGGAAGGCTTTCGCGCAGCTGGAAATCAGAATGAGTTCCCAACAACACGTAGAACATTTCGTTATATCACCTGCTTCGCCGCAAGGACATCGCAGCTCCCCAGTATCGACACCAACCAGCTTATACGCTGCGCCGTGATGGTTTGAGGCAAATTGGAAAGAAACATCAACGCCGCACGCACGGCGGACCGCTAGTGATCCGGGGTACAGCTGGGTCTCCTTTCGTTCAATTATCGCTGATAGCAGCCCCCCATGGGCCTATCACGGATACAGTATCCCCTAGAGCACCACTGATGTAGAGAATAACACACAACGCCTCCGAGTATATTTCTCAGAGTCATAATTATCATTCCGAGCTATAGTAGTACTGTACATTTCCTTCCTACCCCACACAGGCCAGGCTCGCAGAAGAGGCCGACAGCTCGACGATGAAGGATATACCCTGTACGAGCACTTGTTAGCATGGTCGTCGAAGCAGGTACTCCGCGACAGCGACAGGTAGCCAAGGGTAGGAGATGACCGAGATTGGATGACTTTACACACTCACCAACTTCACGAACCGCTGCAGGTGCTCGAAGCTGTACTCTCCTTCGAGGAGATCTATCGTGTCGTTCACCGTATGGTAGCCTTCGCCCATCTCTGCAAGCAAATCGTCAGCAAGCTCCCAGCGACACGACCATCTGCGATGACCAGCCATCCGCTGGGCTTGTCATAACCAGCCATCCGTTGGGCTTGTCCCACTCAATTACTTGGCATATAACTCACCTTCAAACAGACCCTCGCACACATACGCTGCGCGGTATCCCGCGCGCGTCCAACTCATGTGGTCCGAGCCGCAGCGCTTGCCGCAGCCGGTGAGCGCCCAGGGGACGGGAAGGTAGGCATCAACCTGTGTGAGTGGTTAGTGATTAAATCAAGAGCGGCGAAAAGCATAGGCTACTCACCAGCCCCGTCACATAGTCCAGCAACCCCTTGTCCACCTCGTCTTGGAACAGGCCAATCTTCGGCTCGACACCGTGCTTGACGACGGCGAGGCCTAGCAGCAGATGATGGTCAGCATTCGACACGTTGATGGGTCGTAGAAGCGGAGGAATTGAAGTGAGACTAGAGAAGGACAGTGGTGCACCGCATACGTAGCAAGCAGACTGAAGCGCGCACAGAAGCACCCTACTCACCGTCCATCTGCAGCATTCCAATGACCTCCGTCCCCTCGCGCTCGTACTCCGCCGCGACGTCCTGACTGCCCAACAGACCGCCTTCCTCTGCCGCGTACCAGTGCAGTTCAACGGCGATGCCCGCAGGCGGGGTGAAGGACTGGTAGGACTGGGTGAGCGAATGTTGCATGGATGCAAGAAGGATGGTTTATGGGCACAGAAGGAATAGGATGCATGCAACGCAGTAGGCGGGACAAATAGTCGAGAAGGTACACAACCAGGATACTCACCTTCCCCACCAACGTCCGCAGAATCTGCAACAGCGCCACCGTCCCACTCCCATCGTCGTCCGCGCCCGGCGCGCGGTAGAAGGGCAGCTTGTAGTTCAGCGAGTCCTGGTGTGCGCCGATGATGATAAGGCGGGGGTCTTCCGCGTTATGCGCGTCTTTGAACCCGTTAGCGTCTTCGAACTCGTTAGCATCTTCGTTGGCGACAATAAACGTTGACGCACCATCGGCCGCACTCTCCAGTCGAACGACGAGCGACTTCTGCGGGAAGGAGTGCGCGAAGCGGCGGATGGTGATGTTCACGGAGGGGTCGGCTGCTTGCACGATCTGTGTTGGGTAGTGAGCACGGCCGAGTCGTACGGATGCAAACTATCACGCCAGCCAGACCATCGACCACTCACCTCGCCCACATACCCATGGAGCCAATCGCTACTGCGCGCGCCCCATAAGCTGCGATAGCTGCGCGTCCAAAAGGAGGTAAGGTTGGCGAGGTCGTCTTGCATCTGGGTGTAGTCCGAGAGGTCTGTGGGGCGGGGTCAGCGTCATCCGCAGGCAATGTACAGCGCACACTAACCATCCGTCAACCTGACGATCTCGCTCAGCGCGTCGACGGAGATCTCTGGCAGCGCGCTAGGCAGCTGCGTAGGCGGAAGCGCGCGGCGTATGGAGCCAAGGTCCTGGTGGTCGGTGATGTCCATGAAGTCGTAGCCCTCGGCGCGCAGGCGGAGCTTGTCGCCTTCGGTCATCCTATAGGGCGATAGAGTGTGTGCATGTCGGTATAGAGGATGAGCAAGTCAAATACCATGTTGAGCACGACGAGGTTGAGTAGGCGAGCAGAGAACACCGTCAGTACAGAGCATATGCGCGAAGCAGCACCAGACGCACCATCTTGCCTCACCCTCTCCGAGCACCTCCACCAAGCGCTCCTCCTCCAACCCGCAGTCATCGCCGACCTCCTTCAGCAGGTCCACCACGCCCATATCCTGCCATGCGTCCAGGACCTCCGCCGGCTGCAGCACCGACAGCGCAGATAGCGCGTCCGGGGCGATCGCGTTCGCGCAGCGATCGCCGCTGAGCGGCAGCTGCACGTCTTGCGCGCTGACGAGCGCAGGGACGAGCGGGAACAGGAAGGCGGCCTTCATAATAGGCGTCCTCAGCGTGAAGAGGTGATGGTAGGAGGCAAGGTGCGGCGGGTGTCTTCCGCGGAGGATGGTGATCAGGTCCAGCGCGACTCAATGCCTATCAGTCCCGTGGCGCGCAACGTTCTTGGGCGCAGCAGGATCGTACACTGAGTCTTGTACTGCCCATGACGAACGGGACCTGGAGTGAAGGGCGAGTGAAGCAGCTTGTATGGGAAGGTTCATCAAGGTCGGAGCCAAGCTTGTCGACGTTCATCACTTCACCGTCAGATTCACACCCGAACTTCATGTTGATTATCATCAATCATTGCAGACGAGAAATACACAACTACAAGTACAGCGTCTTCAAGACCTCGAGAACAGAGAGGAGAGGAGAGGTATCTAGGCAGTCGTGCGGATGCGGATATATACGTGAGCGAGTCCGAGGCGAGATGTAGATGAGTGGTCATGGATGAGCGTCGAGCGCGAGCTCTTGAGTGGGACACAGAAGAGTGTAAGTAGGTAAGATGAGATGCAGAACAACGAAGGATGTGGCGCGGCCGTGTAAAGTGAAGCAGACACGGAGTGTTAAAAGAGTATTAAACAAGAACAGAGACACATAAGTAGCGTCAAGCCCGAGCGCAGCATCGAGCTCAGCTCGAGCGGGGCGTCCAGCCTGAGCGTCAAGCGCGGCATCGAGCGCGGGTGGGGATGAGGGTGAGTGTTTTGTCGGTGAAGGTCCTCAACTTGTTGGCGGTGATAGTTTATTGTTGAGCGGCGAAGGGGGAGGTTCAACGGAGAGGAGATGAGGGCGGTTGTCGAGGACGAGCTGATGTGACATATCGAGAGAAGGACCGCGTGGGCGATGAGAGCATAGAATGGAAAGCATGGATGCTTTACACCGACGCACGGTGCGTCCGTGGAGAAGTGGGCACGTCAGGCTCGCCGCGCTGGATATTTGCGGTCGTCGTCGGTGCAGTGGTGGTGGTTGTCGCCGATGCGATAGTCGTAGATGCCGGTGCAGGCGCGGTGGTAGTGGGCGCAGCCGTACCAGTCGCCACATCCTGCACTTGCGCCTCCACATCCCTCTCCCGCGTCATCGACGAGATGCCAAACAGCTGCGACAGACTCGGCAGCCGGGGCGGACCCGCAGGCGAGCGGCGAATAGGCAGCGACCCTGTGTCCCTCGTCACATCGGTGGTACTCGGCAGCACGATGAAATCCCGCGACTGCAGCGTCGAGAACGTCGCCGACGACGAGCACGAGCTCGGCGTGTCGGGGAGGGCAGGGGAGGTCGGCTCGTCGGTGAGATCGTCGTTTGCGCTCGTGGAGTTGGCGTGAGGGTTGATACGCCGGTGCTCGGAGTCGCTCGAGTACGCGACGCCCGTGGGGTACGACGCGCGGTCGGCGATGTGGTACGAAACACGATTGTCGATGTTATACGGCCCGTACTGCGCACCGCCGTGGTACTGCGCTCCCACATCATACGCAGGCGGCGACGGCAGGTCCCTATTCGAGTCGAACGACGCCAGCGTCTGCATGCCGGAGAGATGGATTGGGATCGGGGAAGTGAACTCTTTCGTGGTGGGTGTGGGGAGCTCCTTCCCGTCAACCGAAGACCCGAACCTCGTCGACTCTGACGAGCCAAAGTCAGAGGAAGAGAAGCCCGAGGAGGACGGCGTCTGCGGCATAGGACGCGGGAGCGTGTACTGCTTGGCCTTGGAGGTGAAGTCGTGGGCCTTGGACGAGAACTCGGAGGTGAAGTCCTTGACGTTGAAGCCCGAGAAGCCCTTCGCGGTCGAGCTCGACAGCCCCTTCGCCTTCGCGGCGAACTTCTCCGCGAAGCCATGCCCCTTCCCCTTCGCTGTCGGCAGCGTCGCAACGCGCTCGGGCAGCCCCAGCGCACGGCACACCCACGCCCACGCCGCCGCGTAGTTCCTCCTCGCCTCCTGCGCGAAGCCAAAGTACGCAAAGAACAACATCGCGCTCACCGGCGCGAGCCACCGCGTCAGCTCGTTGCACACGACGACGAGGTGGCTGCTGCGCCAGATGACGGCTGGGTACTGGTCGACGCGCGAGTACCAGTAGTGCGTCGCCTTGAGGCTGACCCACGGCTCGATGGGCGTGGAGGTGCAGTTGAGGACAATGACGAAGATGCCGAGGGGGACGGTGCAGCACATCTCGGTCATGGCGAGCGCCATGAGGCGGAGGTAGCGCGAGACGCTGAGCGTGGAGTTGCTGTGGAGGAACTGGCTGAACTGCAGGCGGTGGCGGTTGAACTCGATCAGGGCGAGTACTGGGGGGTGGGTTAGAAAGGATGATGAGGGAGACGAAGGGAGACGCACCGGAGTAGGTGGCAGAGACCATGCCGATGAGGACAGGCCAGATGTACGACACAACGTAGGTGACGGGGGTGTTGAAGACGGCGGGGTAGCAGCCGACGTTCTCGAGGATGTTGAAGCGGTGGCCTTGGACGATGTACTCTGTGGCGGGGGTCAGGAAGGGCGGCGAAGGAGAACAAAGGCGACGCACGCATGGCAATGTAGACCATGGGGAACAAGACGCAGATGAGCGCGTCGATGAGAATAACGCGCATTTTCTGAAAGGAAGTATGAGACAAAGGCGAATAAGATGAAGTGGCGGGCGTACCTCAGCGCGCGTATGCGATACCGCCCGCACCTTCGCGATGTGGTAGAGGCGGCGAATGATGCAGAGGGAAGAGGCTGGGAGGCCGACAGAGAGACCCATCGTGATGCGGATGGCTGTCGAGGTGGCAGTAAGCATCGAAGGTCGGGGGCAGGGAGTACGCGACACTCACAAATCTCGCACCAAATGGGCGCAGAGTTGACCGCGTTGTCCTTCCAGACGATGGAGTTGACGAATTGGTTGAGGCAGCCGAGGGCCGTCCACACCATGAAGAAGCAGGTGCCCGAGTTCCATGCCTGGAGGTGCCATGGCAGAGGGACGAGGGCGAGCACGAAGCCGAGGAAGGCGAAGGTAGGGAAGAGGGGATACGTCGGGTCCAACATGTTCGTTCGTGAGGTCGAGTCGTGGAACGTCGTCAATGTCAATGAAGAAAGGCGTATGCGCTGCGCGGCGGTGGACTGAATGCGGGTGTCTTATGCAAGACGCGGTCGTGTAGAGGGTGTCGGTGACGGTGGCAGCGACGACGGTGATGGACGAAGGCGAGCGCGCGCTAGGGAGGATGACCCAGCTGGTGAGAGGCAGAGGGAAGTACGGGAAGTATGCAGGCGGAACGCATATTTGAATGTCTGGGTTTCCCCTTTGTGCGCACAATGAGGTTCGATGGTTGCCGAGAGGACAATGGGAGTGAAGGGCGCACGAGGGTGATGGCTGATGTGTTTACACGTGTTTGCTCATTGTCCTTTGTCGCTCACCCTGCCGCATGTCTCAGTCACCGCGTCCTTTCTCCTGGCCATAAAGCCCTGGAATGCATATCCCGCTGGCCTTCGACCTTACTTGCGATATAATCCGAGTCACAGATGAGCTCAGAAAATATTTTGGCCGAATCCGGAAACAGCCACGCGGCGTGGGTGGTTGTTCGCCCGATTCGTACCCACTGTTGTGCTCATCTTCGTGGGAATCCCAGCGTCCTATATAAGAGCTCTGCCCATCTCCTCAGATTGATCTCTTGTACTAGCCGTTATCTCACGCACGCGCGATTTTATCTCGACGCCTGCATACGCACATCGCGAAACCTCTGCATCGCCAACCTGCCGCATCCTCTACCAACCCAGCGCCAACCTCACCTACCTCATCCTACCATGGACGCCTTCCAAAGCATACTCGACGTCCTGAATGCCGCATTCGACGAGCCGGTCGATACGCCCCAGCCCACTGTCGCACAACATCCTGACGGGGACGCGGTATTTGACACCCCAATCGACTTCGAGAGGGTAGGGACGGGCGGTACTGCAACTGCGTTCTGCGTCGTCGCATGAGCGGTCCCTCCCCTTCCCTTCCTCCCTCTTCTCTTCTCCGTCTCTTGTACATATACCCGGTAAGCCTTCCTCGCAGCTTGCGCAGTCGAGCAGGACGCTAATTTACTATCTGCAGGACGCGTCACCGGTCCCCTCCGCTATCCTCGAAATATTCGTCAACTGTCCTCGATCCTTCACCATGACATATACGCTTGTCAGCGGCCCGGCCCGGTCTCGCAAACCACCGCCAGCGCCGCCTTGACCCACGATCCCTACCTCGACACCGATCCCGTACAGACTGCCCGTCGTGCTGTCGCTCCTTGCTGCGTGAGTTTGATCGTTCTCCCTGGCGCTGCTCATTTCACCTGTGCTATACACTGCCGCGCATCCCCCTCCCCTTGCCTCGCACCCGATCGCTGACCACCCCCCCCCCTCAGCTTCCTCGCTGTATCATAACCACCAACACGCACCCGGAGCCAGTCTGGACGCGGAAGATCGTCGTTGATGCTATGTATCTTATGTGCACGTCGCCCTTGACGTGCATCGTGTTTATGTGCTTGTCGTCTTTATATGCCTATGCTCGCCGTCGTCGCATATGTATCTATATCTATAGGGAAAGTCTGATGTATCTATCGGGCCGCGCTGGCGCGCGAAGTGAATGGAAATCAATGTAGCCTGTCGTCTGAACTGGACCCTCTCGTCTGCTCGTCTGTTATGCGTAACCGTCTAAAACGCTCGTCCAGCGTGAGGACGTCTGGATGGAACGGAGGATGCACACAAGCGGGTGATCCTTGCGACCATCCGCGTTCTCAGAAACAGGCCGTCTGCTCCCAAACGAGGGATTGGACAGAATGTCGCCGACGGAACTCCGTTGTATCGATGTCTCCTTGGACTCGGAATCGGTCAGGTTATTCTTGTCCCGCAGCTGCCCGGAGGAAGCGGACGAGGATCGGAGGGGGCGGCGAGCGGAGGAAGCGGATGGGGAGTGGGCCGGCGCAATAACTCGTATGGCATTGTTCATCTGGCCCGCCTAGCTGCGCCGTCCAGAAGCGCTCAGTTGCATCGCCGTGCCCCCGATATAATTCGTCAGACTGTGTCATCGCCGTGTATCTTGCAGACCGCGTTATCTGGTATCCAAGGCATCCTTTCTATCGCGGTTACCACACCCTTTTCCCATCGCAACAAGTAGCATTCCCTTCCCAGGTCTTGCATTGTCCTCTGCATATTCCAGGTCACGGAACTTGAATTCCATCGTGGCCGAGAGAGCTCGCATGCTCTCTACCACCTGACATGCTGTCCACCACCTGCCATGCTGCTCAACACCTCAGGCTGTCATGCTGCTCAACACCGATCGTGCTCTTATACGCACCTCGCGCCTGATATCCGCTACGAGTGTTCAGCATCTCGACCTCGAGATCACCAAGTTTGCTACACTTCCACCTGGGCGGGCGCCCGACATCAGTCAGCTGCCAGCACTATAGGCCGTCTCGGCCCTACTTCGCAATGTGGAATTGCTCACGAGCACACGAACAAGCCGACGGAGGCGCGGACACCGTGGAGTCGTTAAGCATGACCGATCCCCTTCACCCGCCGCAAAGATGAATTGTGGCACCCATGAGGGCGAAAGGGTTGGGCTCTGCAAAGTAGTAAATGCTGTAGTATACGGTATTTTCTAGTCTTACGCTTAGGTTCTGGGGTGCAGACGGACTTGCGACGAGCAGGAAGACCGAATGGATCCGAAGGTTCCCACGCCACTCGACCTGATTTCGTGCGGTTGAGTTCAGAGGGTACAAGGCGCACGGTCCACCTAAAATCGAGCTGCTAGGCTTGCGAGGTCTTGAGGGAGCTTCTCGTATGCAATGTTGGGCGGGTTCACTGGTTCAGGGAAGTAAGTTTCGAGCAGCCAACCAAGGCGCGTCTGTATTCGTCCTATAAATACAGATAAGGTATACGGCATAGTAGATACAACAGCATATATGGGAAGGATACGTGACGTCGGTGCATCCTGCGCACGGCGCATATTGCAGCCAGATAAAACGGGAACTTAAGAAGAACCAGAGGGAAGTGGTCTGCGCAGGAGAACATGCGAGAGAACACGCATGGTCTATGCACGAGAAGCTCGAGGGGAGGATGCGTAACGAGGAGGACCAAGGATGTAACCAGAGAGCATAGCGGGTGAGGCCTGGCGTCGACGGCGCAAGCGTGCAGCCAGAGCGGCGACGGAGGGCCTGGGGACAACTGGGTGTGTCGCCCTGATAGGTGGGGATGACGAATGCAGACGGCCCCGAGCGTCAACGGCGCAGGATGCAGCCAGTGAGACGAGTGCAGGGCGCCTTGGTGATGGCGGTGGTGGGTGCAAGAGGGAATCTGATGCGTCAACGGCGCGGTACGCTGCCTGAGCGACGACGACAAGACAGGGCATGGTGCAGGGCATAGGGGAGCATGTATCCATGGCTGGAAGAAGTATGTCAGAATTGAGATTGAGGATCGACGAGGCGATGAAGACGCACAAGATTTGTGGTGAATCCACGAAGATGCGGCGGCCCATCGCGCTCAAACGCAGCGATCGCTTCTGCGCGAGGCAGCGACGACGGACTACGCACGAGGACAACAGACCACCACCTATGGGAGCGCACAGGCTCCCGCGGGCCGCCGCTATGCGACGACGCACCAGGCGTGGGCCATAGAGGTGCCTCCCTTCTCCGAATTGACGAGGACGGAGAGGACTTCAGGGTCGTTGCGGTTGTGCGACGACGCGGGCGATGGGTATACGGCGGACCCCGAAAGTAGCGAGGAAGCTGAGTCCCCTAGTGGTGATGGGCCCGCGAGCGGGGACGGACCGCCGAGCGGTGCGTCGCCCGCGTCCAGGGTGTCGACAACGAGTGTGGGGAAGAGCTCTGCGAAGACGTCCATTGGTGGTTGCGTGTCTTCGGTCAATCGGGTCAGGTCAGGGAGTGTGGTGGGCTGCGAAAGATGTCAGTAGAAGTTGGGGGAGGGAACCCATCGCGCGACGTACTGGAGATTCGCGCAGTAGCGGGGCGCGCGGGGAGTTTCCAAGGTGCAAGGAGGTATGCGCAGAGGGCACTCGAAGATCGAAGTACGAATCGAAGGGGGCGGCGACAGCGGTAAAAGTTGTCGCTACGATGTCATCGCCCACTTTTTATACGCAGTCAGCTTTGGGGGTGAACAACGTTTCGGGCCGGGCCACGTGTCAGATAATGCCGCTATCTGTGACTATCAGTAACGCACCCGTGGCGCACCGTGACAGGTGCGCTCACCCGCGTCCATAAACAACGCAAGTCCGCCTCTTCAGGCAATTCAACTCTCGGGCTTCACGGAACAAGAAGAGGCACATCGACGGCTACAGAGGAGGGACATGGACGGCTTCAGACCGGAATCATGGACGGCTTCAGGCCGAAATTAGATGCTTGTGAGGGAAACGAACACCGACACGGAACGAGCACCCACGCTGAACAATGGGCACGAGGCGGACAATGGTGTCCTGGGTGGGAACTGCGCTAGCAGAGGGGAGTTGGCGATGCCGTACGCAATGGTATGTGTCTAGAGGACAATGGCGAGTGATCGCTGGACGAACAATGGCCACGAGACAAGCTCACTCGCCACGAGACAAGCTCACTCGCCGCGAAGCACCTTATTCGCCACGAGACATCCTTACGCGCCGCGAGTCACCCTAACCCCCTGCGGCTAGCCCAGAGTGGCGAACAATGCAAGATGCGCGCTGCCTATATAGGGTGATGGGGGAAGTTTTCGTCTGCTCTTCAAGTGATACCAGCGCCCCTTCTCAAAGTGCTATCGCGCCCTTCAAGTCCTCACCGACGAACCTACCCATCGCTCGAGCCCCGCTCGCGAGTCAGTACTTCTCGACGTCCTCGCCTACCTTGCCGCCCTCAACGCCTACCTGCCGCCCTCAACGCCTACCCAGCGCATCAACGCCTACCTTACCGCCCTCGACGCCCACCCAGCGCATCTTCCCCCAACACCCTTACCGCGCATCCTCGCGTACCACTCAACGCCCACCCGCGCATCCTCGCGTCCACCAACCCAGCGCAACCCACCTAGCGCAACCCACCTAGCGCGCCCACCAACGCCCCCCACCCCCCAGCCGTTATACTACCGAGCCCCTTCCCATGGACTCCTTCTCCGCGCTCGAGGACACGCTCCTCCAGGCGCTGCTCGACGCCTGCGCGGTCCCCTTGTCCGCAGACGAGGAGAGCTCGTTGGACGCGATGCTGTCGACGAGCCAATCCTCGTGGTCCTCGAGCCAATCCTCGTGGTCCTCGAGCTCGAAATCGGATGGCGCGACCTCGAGTACCGTCCCCTCCGACGCCGAGCGCCATGGCTCGGGCAACATGACGTACTTCTGCGTCGTCGCGTGAGCGACTCGACGTGCACGCCATCACATAGATGGACGCGCGCTTTTGTGCGCTCATGGTGCGTCTTTCGCTTACCTGCCTTTCGATCGGCGTGGCTGACTTGCCTTCGTAGACCACGTCCCGCGATTGGCAAGCACTCGACGCCTATACCCACGCACCGCACGGCTTCAACGCTCTCCCCATCCATGCACCACCATAACGTGCACCGCCATCGCCTCCTGCACCATCATACCATACCATGCCTCACCGACACCTCGCCTACCGCCTCGAGCGTTCACCGTACCTTCAAGGCCCCCACATATCCTGTGCCCCTACATATCGTCAACGTCCCACATCACTAACCACCCACCCTCCCTCGATTCTTGCTGCCTGGCGCGCAAATATCCTTATCCTCTTCGACCTTCGCCCTGTACATGTTCCTCCGTACATATCCTTTGACGGTCTTCTCGGCCCCGATGTGCCGCATGGCCTCCTTGCGTCTCCGTTGCATGGTGTCCCAGGCTGGCGTTGGCGGTATCCCTTACGAACCTCGACGATGTTTCTTCTTCTGTCCTCGACGATGTTTCTTCTTTGTCCTCGACGATGTTTCTTCTTCTGTCCTCGACGATGTTTCTTCTTCTGTATCCATACCGTGTACGATAGATGTCTGGGCGTGAATGCGATGTCTCTTTGGTCTTCTCTGTACGGTGTGATTGAAGGCCCTTGGTTATGGGCCTTGTTGCGGTACAGCGTAGCCCGGCTGTCGCTGGTCATTGACGCAATCGTGCGTTCCCCTCGCCGGATGAGACCTTCGTTCGGTTGGGGTAGAGTCGGGTCCCGAGACTAGTGCCATCCTTCGTCTGGCTGTGTGAACTTCAGCCTTCTTTTCGTCGGCTTCGACCCTCGTTTCGTCGGCTTCGACCCTCGTTTCAGCTGCAGGCCTCGACCCAGTGCCTTCTCCATTTCAATACTGTATGCATCTTTTGCTTGCTTTGTCCGCAATGCTGTTCTCGGTCCTGAAACTTTGGCTGCGCGAAGTCAGGCCTTGCGCGCGCTATCACCGCGCCTTCGATGACTCGGCCGACGTGACCTTCGCCTGCTTGTACCGGATGGTCGTATCCATTTCTTTGATGGCTTCCTGGTGCCCATTGCTAGCTCGTCGGTCTTGGCCGTGGGGTAGTGTCGACGGCGAGCGAGGCGTCACCGAGAGTCGACGCGTCGCCTCCCAGCGCCACCGCGTCGCCTCCCAGCCTCGTGACCGCGCCTTCCACCTAGAATCACATGCGACTTGCACGCTCCGATGGAAGCTATTGACTGCCCCGATATGGAAGGCTTTGAGTTCCGTGTCGTGGAAGCTTTCTGGACCCGCGGTCGCGGAAGCTTTTGAGTTGCATCCTTTTGACTCCACCCTCCGCGATGGAAGCTGATCCTTGCCGATCGTGTTTGGGCTCAGCAGCGGACCGACCTGGCTCGACCGGGTGGCCAAGTCGGTTGCGGATCGCTCGGATGTCGGGGTCAAGGTCAGTCGGCGCAGTGCTAAGTGAAGGTCGCCGAGACAGCCCCTGCAGCCGATTGGAGGCGGTGAGCCCGGTTGGACGACGACAGTCGGTTGGAGGAGGCAATTGTTCCCGTTTCGCGGTAGCTATCACATTTGCCTCCGCATTCCAGTCCGCCGGCTTCGAGTTCGAGACGTGCGCGATGACTCGGAGGAAGGCGATGGAAGCGGGCGGAGGTGAGAGCGAGCGAGGAGACGCGACGCGAAGGTGACGTGAGTGATGAAGGTGGTGCGGGAGATGGAGGCGGGGAGGGTGATTTGAGGGTGATGAGTCGAGCGATGTCGAGCTTGGGCAGTGGCTGGCTAGGTGGCGTGTTTCCGATACCGGGGTAGGCGCGTAGCGGTCGAGTCACAGTGGTGGCCGGCGATGCTGAGGTCACAATTGAAGGACGATGACGGTGACGCCGAGGCGTGATCGTTCGCAAGCGGGCAGTCACCGTCGACACCGACATCGAGGCACTAGCGACCGGAGGGAAGATCATGAAGGCGTGAGTTGAGAGTGGCAGGTGGCTCCCTCCTCGCCCTATATACCCTCCTCTCGATCGTACGTAATGACGCGAGGACCGTCAGGGTCTCTTCATTGACGGGCGTTGTTGGTTTTGGGGCCTGCGCATTGTCTGCGTATGGCGGGCATTGTCTGCACATGCCCAGGCGCTGTGTTCGGGCCTGCGCATTGTGCTCGGGCCTGCGCATTATGGGCCTGCGCATTGTGCTCGGGCCTGCGCATTGTTTGCTAGGGCCTGCGTGATGTCGACGTCCATTGTCTGGCGCGGGCCATGCAGGTCTCCGGGGCGACGGCATATCTAAGCGAGAGCCTCGACGCGTTTCGGGGCCACCGAGATAACCATTCGAAGCACCTGAGATAACCGTTCGAAGCTAAGGTGAGGACCATTCGAAGCACCTGCGATAACAAGGACGACCATATCCGGTAAGTGATAGCGCGCGAAGCACGTCGGGCGCATGCTCGTCGTGTCGGACAATGGGTCGTCACCTAGGGTCGCGCGCGCTCGTTGCGGCGGACAGTGGGCGTCGGCGGATGGTGAGATGAGCCGTGGAGGACGTCGAGGGTAGGCGTGGGGCGCGCACGGGTGTGGGAGACGCGCGTACTGGTGCGGGAGACGTCGAGGGTAGGTATCGTGGATGCGCGTACAGGTGTGGGGGACGCGCGTACGGGTGTGGGGGACGCGCGTCTAGGCTAGGTGTGGGGGACGCGTGTGCGTCGGACGATGAGGAGCCGACGAAATGGGTGATACCGAGGCCGTCGAGGGTAGGTGGGACAATGGGGAGACGACGGATTGATTGCTGGGAGGGACGTCGAGGGTAGGTGGGACAATGGGGAGACGACGCATCGAGTGATACCGAGTAATAAAGCACAATGGGCACTCGGCGAGAAGCATACACCGGTGTGCACGCGTAGTACGCGTGTACGGGTGGCAGCGGTGGTACGCGTGTACGGGTGGCAGAGGGGGTATAAGATGAAGGCGGACGGGTGGCAGGACTTGCTCCCTCCCATTGTCCGAGTCGCTGTCTGCTGTCATCGCTGCTCGTCGCCATCCTCCCTCGGACCTCGTCGCCCTCCTCCCTCGTACCTCGTCGCCATTGTCCGTGTCGCTGGTCGCCGTCTCCGTATCGCTCGTGTCGTGTGTTGCGCGCCTGCGTCGCGCTGGCTCGGCCTAGTCGTCAGCGGGGCTGTCTTTGCTCCTCTCATCACGTACATTCCCCCCTACTTTCCTCGCTTCTTCTTTGTCCCCCAGTCTCCGTCCCCGCCCTCGCGCTCGTTTCAACCTCCTCACTCCTCGCCGCGTTCACCCCAATCATCGTCCTCCATCGTCTTCCATCGTCTCTCCCCTCCCCTTCCCCTCACCTCCTCTCCCTCCATCCTCTACCCACCTCCTCGCCTCGCCTCTCCATCCCTCGCCTCTCCATCCCTCGCCTCGTCTCTCCCTCCCTCGCCCATCCCTCCCTCGCCTCTCCCTCCCTCCCTCCCCACCTCACGTCAGCCCACCATGACTTCCCCCTCCGGCACCATCTCCACCTCCTCCACCGCCATCCCCATGCACCCCACACCCTCGCAAGGGCAGGGGAACTCGGCGTTGCAGGGCATGCTCGCTAGTGGGGGCGAAGGAAGCTCGGGGCCGGGGAACAATCAAGCAGGTGCGTGTTCACCTGGTAGTGGGGATCATGAAAGCAGTCGCAGCCAAGGACCGGCGGGAGGAGGCCAGGCCGACAGCGAACGCGACGAGGATGCGGACGTGGTGTACTTTTGCGTGGCGGGGTAGGCGGTGTTCTGAGGGGCAACGCAGGTGAGCGGACAGGGTGTCGCGCGATGAGGAAGGGAAGGTAGGAAAGTCGGGGGTGTGCGATGAAGTGGAATCGAAGGGTAGGTAAGAGTAAAAGGGATAGAATACTGGGACATGGACTGGGGGCCGCGCGCTGAGGGTCTGGGTATCGGAATTCGGGCTGGGGGATAGGGCAACAGGAAGGTGAGAGGTTAGGGCCAGAGGAGAGCGTTGGTGCTGACGCGCCAAGCAGTCACGAAGTCAATGTATAGTAATTCATTTGCAACGGGATATACCGGCGGAGAAACAGGCCTGCGCCTGCGAGGGAGATCAGCAAACGGCGAAATAGCGAGCCAGAGGACGCACCGAGCAATTCAAGAGCGGTACAGAGGACGGTAGGTGACGATCAACACAGGGAAGACGAGCGGCGACGTTTGTTTACTCGAGACGGGTGTCGACGCGTGCTTGGAGAGTCGGGCCGATGGAAGGTAGGGGAGCGGTTATCAAGTCCTGGACCTGGGATGAAAACAACGATCGGCTTGGAGGAAAACAACGATCGGCTGGGATGAAAACAACGATCGCCTGGGATGAAAAGGACGAGCGACTGGATGAAGGGGGGCGCCCGGGCGATCATACTTCAAGAGGATGGATACGGGCTTTGCGCAGAGCGTCAGCCCCGGTCTACGAGCAGAGCGTTAGCCCTGGTCTCGACGTCAGCCTCGGTCTATGCGCAGAACGTCAGCCCCGGTCTCGATGGATTGAACAGCACGTACCTCATACGCAACGAGTGGCGACGCACGCTTACCTGCAAGCCAGACAGTCTGCTACTCACCTTCCATTCGATCGGAACTCAAGGTATCCACGCCAGTTGTCTGACACGGCGGGGGAAGTCAAGGCAAGCATCAAGATATCGAGTAGGAAGTCAAGAATCAAGAAAAACTTGTAGACGACGAGCGCATGTGCGGCTCGAGTGCGAGCGCGTGTGCGGCTCGAGTACAAGCGCATGTGCGGCTCAAGTACGACTACGACAGGCATACATAGGGTATAGTACATTTGCAGTAGCAAGATGGAGGGCATAAGACGCGCCGTGCAGCCGTGGGCAGGCGCTCTGGCGGCGTACGAGGCAGGAGACTGGCGGCGTACGAGGTAGGAGACTGGCGGCGTACGAGTCAGGAAACTGGCGGCGTACGAGTCAGGAGACTGGCGGCGTACGAGGTAGGAGACTGGCTGCGTACGAGGTGGGTGATAGATGACGACGAGGTGCGTAGGAGAGCATAGCAAAACGAGAAAGCATATATGAACACGATAACATAAGATAAGAAAGCATAGGCATGACTCGCGCCCGGCAGCCATGGGGAGGCGCTCTGGGTCGCGAGGGTAGTTGGATCTGTGAGGTCGATGGATAAAAGAAAGTCGAGGCGGGTATCGCGGGCGGTTGATCACGGTGAGGTTGGGTCAGCGAGGTGAACGAGTGGCGAAAGATCGAGACGGATCTGCGGGACGCGTCAGCATGTCGGAAACCGCCAAGCAGGACGTCGCCGATGCGTACAAATCAGAGCACCGATGAGGGCGAGTCGGCAGGATTGCCCTTCCTGCCTAGAGGACCGTGCGCATGCGGCTGAGACCCTCGCACGCGCATCTCCCGCCTTCCCTCGCATGCGCAGGGCTCATACGCCCTCCCTACATAACCGCGCAAAAGTAGGTCATATTCCCCTCCCCCTCCTGTTCCATATCCTTCAGCTCTGCCCAGCTCACGACCCGGCCAGTGCTGCGGTTCAGGTAGTAGCCCCCGCGAGGGGTGAGGGCGCGACCGACCGAGGGGCTTTCGGGTGCCTCACTGGTACTGGTGGAGGGGCTGTCGGCAGAGCTAGTGACGAGCGCCTGGATGGCGGGGTTGCGCTTCGCGGCGGAAGCGGGCTTGTTGTTGGTCGTAGGTGCGGCGGCGGACATCGTCGGTGAGCGCTGGTAGGTGTTATCTGCGAGGGATGTAGTTGCAGTTGGGATGCGATGTGGGTGACGCGTCAAGATGAAGTTTTCGGCCAAGTGCGGTTGATCTTCCCAGGGGGGTCTCTCGCTGACAAGTTTTGCTTGGCCGAACTCGCCGAAGTGACGGAGGCTGCAACGCAAGGATTGAAAACGAGGGTGCAAAAATCGACTCGCTCAGGTGGTGGTTGTTCGTGAGAAAGCACGGGCTGATCAGCAATCAGTTACCCCCATTCGCTGAATTGGGCAGAAATTCGAGGAGGTTGACGATGTACGGGCCAGTTTCTGGTCTCCGTTTTGCTGTGCGGGTGCCGTCGGAGCTCCGAAAAATTGGCCGACCTCTGTCTCGGCCGAGTCTATGGCTTGCATTGTACTTAGCCGACTCAACGGACGAGAGGTCAGGCTGTCCTCCGAGTACCCGGACACCCAACCGTGGACTTGCGCCAGAGGGTATGCGATGGCACCGGGGGATGAAAATCACTGGCGATTCGGGCGACTACTTGGCGGAGGAAATTTTCATGGACGGCGTATTACTCTTAATTTTGTGCAACGCCACAGATAGCTCAGAAACATTCGGCATACGTGTAGGATACATAGGAATACATAGGTTCGCATAAATAAAGCAGTCAGATGCAGCCATGGTAGGCGCAATAGCGGTGCATGGTGTCAGCAGGCGGCGACGCGCTGGCTCAACGAAGACAATCAGCGGGATGTGCAGAGGAGCGCGAGTGGGAGCACGTACCGGAAACGACAGGAAGGAGCGTATGTGTCGAGCTCAGCAGATTATGCAGTAGCTCTCGTAGTCGATGATCTTGTCCTCGGAGCCGCAAGGGACGTCCTCGACAGTCTTTCCAGAGGTCGAGGATGTGGTGGTGGGAGCGGCTGGGGTGATGGCGTCCATGGTGCTAGCAATTGCGTAGCTTGCTTGGATGGCTGCAAGGACGCGTAAGCATTCCATCGATGAGTACACTACTCAAGAACACACCTATGAGCGCTGGTAAGCCGGGAGGCAAAGAGTAGGAGACAGACGGCGAGGCCGGGGAAGGGGCTCAAATACTGTTGACTGCAGATGATGGTGGTCTCTGATCAGGTGCTGCTGACCATTCGCCAATCTAAGCGTGGAAATTTATAATACCGATGTTCCGCCTCTACACGTAACTTCCGCCTCCCGCGCGCCGAAACGGAGGGGGTCCGCCCTCCAGAGTGCGTCTACCTGCACCTTCCACTGAGTCGAACTGGGATGCGCTAGCTCAGGTATCTAATCTTATCCAGCTCGTTATCACGGTTAGAACCCCGGATATCTGAAATGAACCATGGCCATCAGACTGCGCAGGCTTCGGTGCCTGATCTCCCTTGTATTCAACTTCGACGACGCTAGCGGCCTTTGTTGCGCACTGCCATAATATCCGAGTCACAATTCCCCCCAAAAAGCAGATCGACATCCGGAGGGTGCATGGCCAGAGACGCCGTGGTCCTCGCAGCTCAGCATTTTGGGGTCTCCGCCGAACCGGAGCAGAACGTGGCTGGAGTCCCCGCGGCGCTGCCAGAAAAGCCAGCTGGGGGGTCTGCCTGTCAGCTGCTGATGCTGATGCGATTTACTCTGCGTCGCGGTATATAAGATCAAGCGAGTTTGCGCCTGTTTCTTCCAGAGGTCAACTCACTTTTTTCGCCCATCTTGAGCACTCGCCTCCAAGCTACTCAACGGCACACACTCCAGTCGCTTCAATAGGCGTCACTCAATAGGCGTTACGCCCCTTTCACCCTTCTTCTCTCATCGGCGATCTACACAACCAGTGTATGTACGTAGGCTTATGGTCGGATTCCTTCGTTTGCTGATCCTTCATCTTAGTCCTCTCCTCGCGCGATGGACGTCTTCACCACATTCGTTATACCGACGCCTGCTCCCTCCCAGGAGATTGACATCAGGATGCTCGCTGACTGCGACGATCCAGACGGATACTTCGCTGGTTACTGCGTTATCGCATAAGCGATCGAGTGATCACGCTGCCGTTGGTCCTATAGAGGTGCGTCTTACCGTGTTATCATTCGTTGCACTGCGCTAACTTTGCTCTCAGGCAGCGTTCTACTAAGCTCAAGCTGCGTATGCGATACACTGCCGCGCAGCTGAGCTGATGGATTCCTCATCCGCCGTCCTTCCCTCTTCTCCTCTTCCTTTACTTATTCCATCCTCTTCTCGGCTGTCTTGCGCCGCCTGCTGCGAATACGCGCGGGCAACGGCTGCATCGGCTCGAGTGCTATGTAAGACTCTTTATGCGCTCTGTTATGTTATGCACTCTGCTATGTATCTACCTATCTATCTCAACTATGTATTCGCTAGCGACGGCTCTCTTGAACACGAACATCTTACCTGCGCGGGGTGAACGACCAAACTCCGTGTACTCCTCATGACAAGGGTACGATGATGAGCGACGCTATCCTCTATCGGGCCATGCGTCAGCGACGCATGGCCCGGTAGCGTCAGAGTCGAACTCGAAGCGTGTGCACCGAACGCGACCACACGTGGCGCTGTGGGAGTCGGGGCGGTGATCGCCCCGCCACGGGTTTCCTCCGCCTACCTCACCAATCGCACCCGCCGTCCCCGTCACTCTGACGCGAGAAAATGCCTACCCAAGCATTCTTCAACTATCTTCATCGCACAATCTTGTTATGAAACGAAACCACCAGCTGGCGCGCGCCCCCCAATTCCTTCACCAACCGCTTGAAGCGCACAATGAGCTTGCTATACAGCGTGAACCCCATTCCCAACGAATCCCTTCGCTCCGTTCGTGACCATAATGCTCCTCGATTCTTATGTGCTTGCAAGGATGTGGTTCCTAGCATGCAACCTTCCCTCCCAGGCGAACAATGGCCGATCGAGCGTTGTTGAGCTGGCATCTCCTTCGTCTCGTGAACAATCCCTCCTTCTGTACCCGCGCGCAGATCTAACTCCTTCTGAACCCGCTGTCAAGTATTTTGATACCGCGGACAATGGTTTCTGAGCCCGTCTGCCGCCGCGAACAATAGCCCCGCGGATGCATCGTGCCCGCATTGTTTCCCGATCTGGCTGCTCGTTGTGCGCCCGTATCCGTCCACAACTCTCCCACACCCGGCTCGTATAAGACCCCACCCAGCCATGGCTTGCTTCACCTTTTGCGCCCGTATCTTATCGAAGTTGAAGGTGCGTCGAGCAGTACGGCTGGAAGGTGTGCGTGTGCTGACTGCGCCCTTCCTCAGTCTTCGAGAGCTTGAGCTTCATCGGCCAAACGTCCTCATCGCCGGCTACCAACTACATACTTGACACCGCCGAACCAACAGCCGACCAGACCACCCTTCAACTTCCAACGCTCATCCTTATCCAATGGACTCCTTCAACACCCTCGCCATCCCCTCCATGGGCGCAGTCGACGCCATGTTCCCGCCCTCATCCACGAATGGCGACGACCTCATGCATATCCTCACCGGTGATCCCACCCCCAACGCCTCCGACCTGATGCACTTGCTCAGCGCCGAGGGCAGCGTACGCCTCGTCGCCGATGCGGACTCGCAGGACGGGTACTTCGGCGGGTACTGCGTCGTTGCGTGAGGGTGGAGTGCATGTGTACGTCCGCCGTTAGAAGTCGGACTGGACTACTCCCTGCCCCGCGCTCTTCAAGGGTACGCTGTCGCCTGTCCTTCCCAGCGCCTCTTCGATTGACTGACGGACTCACTCAGGCGGCGGAACTATCATTCTCGATGCGTATACATCCCCAGCGCGCCGCGACGGCTGACGTCGCTCGCCTGCCCTTCCGCGCCCCGCCTCGCGTCCGGCCACGCGATGTCTGCTGTATACCCGGGCTGCGAGTTTCTGTTCCTGCGACCCCCTTCGGAGCCATATCTACATATAGTGCTCTGGCGTAGTACTATCTGTCTTTCCTTATTGACCACATATGCAATTCTATGCCCCATCTATGCCCTTCAATTCTTCTGAATCGTGTGCGGGCTCTTGAATGTAACGTCCATGCCTGTCGCCGCGCCCGGTTGTGGGTCTGAAGGATACAACAGATACCTTCTTGTTCTATCACAATAGATCTGGGTCTAGCCCTGTATTAACTTGCAGCCTGACTGTGCGTTGTTCAAGTAACAAAGGAAGGCTTAAGCTGCTCGATGAGAGACGCGAAGTCGGCCGCCGACCTTGTCAAATCCCTATCGATCGACACTTGCCATCCAGCTCAGTGGTAAAGTATGAAAATTGCCAGTATATTGCGAGTATCACAGTGGATATGTGCCGAAGGAAGGAGCCATTCCAGAGCGAACAAGGAGAGGACAGACGAGGAAGGGGAGGGTGTGAGAGCCTCCTTCCTTTTTTGGCGAACAAGCCTCCATCAACATGCGCCGGTGACGGTCATTGTCCTGAACCTCATTGCGAGCCGGTAGCCTGCCGAGCCTTTGTTCACCAGTCGCAGCGTGACAAGCGAAGAGTATATGAGCAGTATGAACGCCTTCCGCCCCTACTTCCTCTCCCCGTCCCCTTCACGATCCTCACGAGAAGAACAATGCACGCCGAGTTCGCCCCCGTCGCGTACATCACCACCGCCCTCCTCTTCCTGCCACTCCCCTGGCACTGGCGCTCGGGCAACGTCGCCACGCTCTCCATCATTGCCTGGCTCTTTATAACGAACATCGTCTACGCCGTCGACGCTACGATCTGGAACGGGAGCTCCCGTATAACGGCCACCATTTGGTGTGATATCTGTACGTCGCCCGCCTTTGTCTCGTACTTCCCGCATTGACGCGCCGCTGCAGCCACCAAGCTCATCATCGGAGGGAACTTTGCACTCCCTGCCGCTTGCCTTTGTCTCTGCATTCACCTCGAGAAGGTTGCCTCCGTGCGCGCCTCGCATACCACTGCCGCGGACAAGCGCCGTCGCAACCTCTTCGAGCTCGCTATGTGCTGGGGACTGCCCATTGTCTTCATGGCTCTTCGTGCGTGCTTCCTACGCTTTGTCCTCCTTGACACTTATATTCGCCTCCAGACTATGTTGTCCAAGGACACCGCTTCGACATTTTCGAGGACTTCGGATGCCGTCCTGCGACCTACTTCTCTATCCCATCCATCTTCCTTGTGTGGGTGCCACCCCTCGTCATGGCCACTGTTGCGCTGGTATACTCTTGTGAGTCCGATCGTACCTCCATTCTTCTTCGTCCGCTCATACCTCCTTGAAGGCCTCGCCATCCGCCACTTCATCATCCGCCGGCTCTCCTTCTCGATGCACCTCCAAGCCTGCAACTCCGCGCTCAACACCTCGCGCTACCTTCGCCTCATCCTCATGGCCACCGTCCAGCTTGTCTGGCTCGTCGTCGTCACCTCCTACACCCTCTGGTTCTCCACCGTCGCGCTCCCCATCCGCCCCTGGACGAACTGGGCCGACGTCCACTCCGGCTTCTCGCGCATCCAGACGTTCCCCGCCATCCTCACGCCCGACGTCATCCTCCGCGGCATGACGACCGTGTGGTGGATGGTGCCCGCGTCGACGTGGATCTTCGTCGCGTTTTTCGCGTTCGGCAACGACGCGGTCGAGGAGTACAAGCGCGTGCTGAACGCGGTGCTCGGCGGCGCGCGGCGCGTCGTGCCGGAGAAGTGGCTGCCGGAGAGGAAGGAGAAGCGCGGCGCGAAGGCGCTGTCGCTGCCGAGCTTCGTGATGCGCTCGCAGGGGAAGGGCGCCGGGGAGAAGGCGGGCGTGTCGGTGACGACCGCGACGACGACGACGGAGAACTCGATGCCGCCGCCGTACTCGCTGCCCGCGCCGCCCCCGCCGGGCAAGTTCATGAGTGCGCTCGACAGCGTGGACTATGGGTCCGACGCGTACACGCGTACCTCGGGCACCCGCAACTCAGACGCGGACGCGAACCGCATCTCGATCTCAAGCAGCGTCGACACCTCGGGGTATACCATTGACATCCGCCCGTCGACGCCTTCATCGCCGTCGACACCCTCGACGCCCTCAACATCGCATTCCAACTATTCGCCGCCACCATCCCCGCACGGCTCGCACATCGTCGACGACTACTACTACACACTGTCCGGCTCTTCGCCATCCCTAGACGCGTCGCCGTCACCCGCTGCACCTCCCGCATTGCCGGTGCCGATACACTTGGCTGTGCCGACTATGTCATCGCCGTTCACTACGGCAGCCTCTCCGACCTTGACTCCATCCTCGACATCGCCGTCGACCACATCACCGACCTCCCCACCCTTCTCCCCCTATCCCTTTGCGCGCGAGTACCGCCCATCGCCGACGCCGACCACCCCCTCGCGTCCCATCACGTACCCCTCCATGTCGCCGACACATCGGGAGATCGCGGCGGTTGCGGAGGCACAGGCGCAGATGAACGCGACCGTGCGCAGGCAGTGAGTGACTTGGCTGCTCAGTCGGCCGGTCCTGCGTTCTCCGTCGCTTCTTGTGTGTCACCCGCGGGACGCAGGTCGACCAGGCGCTCAACCCGCTGGTGGGATCGGCGCGCAGGCGCGGGCGCCACCTTTATCTCATCTCTTTCTCGCTATGCTTATATGCTTCCCTTCTGGTTATGCTTTTCGTTCTTCTCTCATGGCGCGTACTTGTGTCCGCCTGCATTCTTTCATGTGCTCTGTCGCACAGCTCCTTTCTACTGGTTGCCCACCGTAGACACTCAAGTCCCTATTCCTTCTTCTCACTCACCTACGACTAGATCCAAAATTGCCTGCTTTTTATCACGACTGAGTTGTCTCTCTCCTCCCCTCTGACACGCGCAACGACGCTGATACGCACGAACACAATGACTATCTGGTGTATATACATAGTGACCTCTTTCTGTATCCCTATTATCTTATTGCAATGACGAGACGAGATTGGACGTTATATGTGCGGTCGTGGAGGTTGAGAGAAAGGCTGGCAGACTTGAGCCAAAGACGATGATCTGGTCGGACAGAGAACGATGAAGGGACTTGAAGAGAAGGGGGAGACTTGGGGTTTTCGTCTAGCGTTACGACTGCAAGGGGGACCTGTACCTTTGCAATGGGACGTCCACTTCGTAAATTCTACAATAATCTTCCGAGCTGAAGCACACCATTTAATGAGGACTTAAGTCCCGCGTGTCGTGCGTCGCGTAGTTTTTGTTCCTGGACCGGGCGGATGGAAGAAGTCAAGTCGGCAAGTTGAGGCAGAATGGACTAGCAAGGGGGAATTGCATTGTCACTACTCGACCGGCGAGCGATATCGATGACAAGTCGTAAGACGAACAGGCGTAGGAATTCCAGGCAAGTAGTAGTAGTAATGGAAGGCGAAACTAGATAGATAGATGAAGGAACGCGGATAGATACGTATAACCATACACCCCGACGAACAGGATCCCGGAGAGCTGCTAGTATACAGACGTGCGTGTGCCACAGAGAGGCGCGCGCGTCACAAAGCGGACGGATATACAGTATGGTACATACGGACAGAAGTTCAGGGACTTGGATGAGACAGGCGAGGGGAACGGGTAAACGTGCAAGACGAAGGATGCGACCCCGGCAATATGGATGGCAAGTACGCGATTAAGGGAGACGCGCAGAGCTTCCTGCACTTGCGCTGGCCCAGGTGACGCAGACACAATGGGGAGTATGACCGGATACGGCGCTGGGGAACACGGTCAGAAGGTACCAATCGACAAAAAGGTAGACGTACTGGGCTCGAAGGCGACCACTCGTGAGGTTGCCATGCACGCGCAGAATCATCATGCGACAACGCAGTAGCTCCCGTAGTCCTGTATCTGGTCCCGATTGCACGGCACCTCCGTGAGGGGAGCTGGGTCGACGACAAAGGGGATATCGAGGATGGGGCTGGAGGACTCGTCGCCCAGAGCGGCTAAGCCGTCCGCAAAGGCGGAGAAATCGGTAAATGCGTCCATGGTAGGAGGCGGCTCGGCAGTTATCGGCTAGTACGGTGCGCTAAGGCAGGGGAACGCGCGAGCGGTGCTAGTGTTGCAAGTTCTGCGACTTTGAGGACAAAGGCGGAAGCGTTGGAGGGCGAGCAAGAGATGAAGTGTCGCGAGGGGGAGGAGCCCAGTATATATGATGCCTCGCCCTCATCCTCAAGGCATCCGAATGGGTCATGGAGGGAGGGGAACAATGGAGGACCGGCGCTCAGACCATCGATCAGTCTCGGCCGGCAAACTCCGGTGCATTGTCCGTCGTCCGTTTCTTCCCACGCCCCTATTCCCACGTTGCCCACGATCGCCCATTGTTCGTCTCGCACGCTAACTCATCGATACTCAGGAAGATGGGGACTGTCTCAGCACTGCACTGCGCGTTGGGAATGCAAGCGCATCTTCTCTTCTCACCTTTCCTTTGTCGTGAGCGACACACGTTCGAGTCATCGCGACCTTAATTTCTGGTGAGCTGTGGCAAGTCGCGCCCTCTGAAGATGAAGTGCACGATGCGGGCACAAGGCCGGCCTCGCGGCTGCTTTTTGGCCATTGTTCCAATAATAAGACCGCCCTTGGCCTTCCCAGCGCCTCTATCCGGGGCAGCACGACTCTGCGACGCACCGGCTGTCTTATTGTTTAGTCATAGTGAGCAGCTTGGGCAGCTGGTATATAAGATCTTCGCGGACGCTATCCATCGCTCCCCTCGACATTCCTCTTTTGCACGCCCTTCAGCGTAGCCGACGAACATAGTCATCCAGCCTTGGTGCTCTCGTACTTCTACTCGGTGCGTAGTAGTCGGCTCGTCGACAAAGGCTTGACGCTGACTTCGTCCTTCCCAGCCCGCACAAGCGCTCCCAGCGAAGCAGCTCCACTCGAGTACCTCCAGCGCAATCCATACCCGCGCTTCAGCCTTGAAACTCCCAAGCCCTCCGCGCCCATCACCCACATCGCAATGGACGCCTTTACCGCCATGTTCCCCGAGCTCTTCCCCGTCGAGGAAGGCCCGGAAGACATCGTCCTGAGCTCCTCTGCCGACGCCTCAAGCGCATCTACCACCCATACTTCCTCACCCGGTGACACCTTCGCCGACGCGGACATCCTCGCCATCCTCACCGACGCGGAGCACTACCGCGGCGGCAACACGACCGCCCACGGGTGGTGTGTTGTCGCGTAGGCGGGGGATGCTTGTAGGAGGCGCTGGATGTGCATATTCCATCCGGCGCCCTCCTTCACGTAGAGTCGTCGATGATCGGTACGTCTTGAAGCTGCTATGGTCATGAGGACGTTGCTGACTGCTTGTCTGCAGATGCCCTACCTCCCTTCACGATACCTCAGCGTACCGCATCTCTCCACACCCCCGACGGTCGCCTATACACGCTGGCGCCCTCGGTCCTCTTCTCTATCCACATCAGTCCACGGGCCGGTCGTCTTATCGTGCTTAGCATGGCAGTGCGCCGGCGTCGGCTTCGGCTGCATGCCCGTGCGGACGGCCGCCCACCGCACGCCCTTTTCTCGACTCCACATCATCTCAACCTTCGACCTTCCTTGTACATATTACCCCTAGGGGCTCTCGTCTATCACTACACGGTTCTCTCGCCGTCGCTACACGGTTGTCTCGTCTATCACTACACGGTCTCCTCCACCTTCCGGCTAGCGCTTTCTGCGAGCTGCACCTCGCATGCGCGGTCGAGCTTTCTAGCTCCCGCTCCTCCCGGTCGAGCTTGCAAGCTCTGCTCCTCGCGGCCGAGCTTTCGAGCTCCCGCCGAGGTAAACGCCCGCCGAGCTCGACGCCCTCGGGCCGCGCTCGCTATCGACGCCCTCGGGCCGCGCTCGCTGTCGACGCCCACCTCGCCAGCGCACTCTGTCCTTACCCGTCCATCGCCCTGCGCGGTTGTACACCTACCCTTCACGACGTTCCATGATCTTGTACTTCTATCTCTCTTCCTTGTTTCACCTATCCTCTTCTCTCGCCTCCCTTCTCTCCAGCTACACGACATGTCTGTTGACCTTGTCTCCCGGTCTATCGACCTTGCCTAAGGGTCTATCGACCTTGTCTCACGGTCTATCGGCCTTGTCTCCCGGGTCTATCGGTTCTAGCCATACGAGTTCATCAGTGTCTGAGAACTCTCATCTACTCCCATCTCTACACGACTTCTCCACGATCCCATAAATACCCCGCGCTCTCGTACTTGCTTGCCCACTGTACTTCTAGCCCGCGCCCGGTTGTTTATGCGATATTTATGATACGGGTTTCTTCTACTCATGCGTATTGGTCTCTTCTACTCATACGTACGGGTCTCTTCTACTCATGTGTACTGTCTCGCGGTCTACGTACTGTATCGTGGTCTACGTACTGTGTCGCGGTCTACGTACTGTCCCGCGGTCTACGCATGCGCGCTGTGTTGCGGTCTACGTACTGTCCCGCGGTCTACGTACTGTCTTACGGTCTACCTACGAATCCTCGCTGGTCGAGGACCTCCGGAATGACAGCATGTTGTTCTTCGTGATAGGGTGCGAGTGTCGGAGCGTGTGCAAGGTTCGATGCCTGCCGAGCGAGGCGACCATGTTCAGTTGAGCGAGAGGCGTACATGTCCAGTCTCCCCGGTAGAGCGCGTTGTTTCCTGAATATGGGTGGTATCCTTGGAGTCTACCTCAGCTCGTGCATGGCTACCATCGTGGTCGAAGACCGATTCTCTATCATCACTTTCCCGATGTCATAGCTCAGCCTAACCTCGAGCACTTAAGTCAGAAATCTTTTTCACGTCCAACGTAAGTATAGACAACAGTATTCCCATTTCCATCTCATTTTTCGCGAATATATACCAGCAACCCTAACGACCCAAAGACAGCGACCCGGCATAGATATAGTACACAGCAAGAAAGCAGGGGAAGGTGCGCGGCTTAAAGCGCGGCATAAGTAGGCGTGCGTAGTTGCGCGGCGCATATGGGTGCGCGCGACAGCACGGCATAAGTAGAAAAACACGACTAGGCGCTTAAAGCTGCCATCGACGAGCACACGGCATAGATATGGTACACAGCGAGAAAGCGAGAGACGCGGCATAGATAGGTGGGGGGCATGAGAAGGCGCTTGAAGCTGCCGTGGATAGAAGGTGAGGTCGGTAGAGTGATGGACGCGACCGGCGGGTTTGACGATAGGCGATCGGCGGGATTGAGGGTACGGACGGATGGTCGCAGGTTGTTGGTACGCAGGACGGATGGTACGCATGACGGTGATCGCAAGACGAGGTAACGCATCGCGCGGACGATTGCGCGCGATAGATAGGCGGTGGTGGTGGTACAACAGAGACGCCTGGAGAGACTTAGTAGGTGCAAGAGAGGTAAACGAGAGGAAGGACGTACAATCGTCTGACACGATGCCCGGTCGAGGTGGTGAAGGAGTGTGTTGGGGGGGGGGGGGAGGCGGGCGCCGGCAGTGGTGAGTGCGCGGCAGTGGTGGGCGCCGGCAGTGGTGGGTGCACGGCGATATGTACGTTGCTGGTGGTACATTTGGTTTCGTTTGGTGGTGGTGACGCCGTTATGACGATAGATAGCTTGCTTTGGCGCCGACGATATATAGAGTCGGGTTCGCGATAGATAGATATGCTTGTTTGGCGATGGCAGCGAGCGGCGCGTGCGGAATGAACAATGGCAGCGAGCGACGCAGCCAGGCAA
This sequence comes from Pleurotus ostreatus/Saccharomyces cerevisiae fusant, assembly GCA_024196135.1. Taxonomy (NCBI): domain Eukaryota; kingdom Fungi; species Pleurotus ostreatus/Saccharomyces cerevisiae fusant. The sequence goes on along the minus strand of JAMQCK010000276.1, from coordinate 3,631 downwards.
TCACAATGGTAGCGAATGACGGGGCTGGCGCGCGCTGCCAGCGGGTAGTGTACACTTTGGTTTGTTTGGCATCTTCACAATGTCGGTGTCGGGATGCGATGGCGATGGCGATGGCGATGAGGGAGGCGGGTGATGACCATGTGCCAGCGATGGACAGCGCGGCACACAAGTCCAGTCACCAGGCGGGCGATGCACGCGCGATGGGGAGGGTGGTCTGTGCGCGATGGGCCGCACAATTTTCCACCCTCGTGGTACACCGCTGCTTCCGTACCGCCGACAGACCATCCACCATCCACCTAAGCAACAACGCACCACCCGCGGGCAGTGGTCTCCTCCCCCTCCTCGGTATGCTCCGCGCTCGCGAGCAGCGCCAGGACGGCGTCGTCGGTGAGCGTCGCGGCGGCGAGCTGCGCATGGAGGCAGGCGTCGCCGCGGGCCGAGGGGGAGGCGTACATGTGTGCCGAGGATGCATAACCGCGGGCGGAGGGGGACGCGCCATCACAGGAAGGACCGGCTGCGATGAGGGCGCCGTCTGCGATGAGGGCGCCGTCGGTGCTGAGCACGCTGCCGGGGATGAGGGCTGGGGAAGCCATTGCGGGTGGGTGGTGGGGAGATCTGCGGGATAGTCAGCATCGGGGACGGAAAGCCTACGATGGAGAAGATAGAACTTACAGATAGAGTTGGGAGCGCGAATAGGTTAGACGAGAAGATTGCCCAACTAGATGGGCAAGGCACTGCGGGTGCGAGGGGAGTAAATCACGGAGCAGCCGGTGATGCGCGATGCGAGTGCAAGGGGACGATAGCACTGCGGGTGCAAGGGGACGATAGCACTGCGGGTGCAAGGAGACGATAGCACTGCGGGTGCAGGGGACGAAAGCACTGAGCAGCTGGGTGATGGGCGGTGCGAAGAGAAAATCTCAAGTCGCGCACGCGCGATTTTATATCCCGCCCGCACCGTGCGAATTGTTTTCCACTCTGGAAAAATTCAGATCCGTCATCGCCCCTTGTCATCGCCCTCAAGTCCCTGCCCTCAAGTCCTAGTTCCCGCCCTCAAGTCCTCGCCCTCAAGTCCCCACCCTCAAGTCAGAGTCAGCTGCTGTCCGCACTCACGTGCAAGTTCTCCAGATCGACGCCCCCTCCGCGATTTCTCCGGCCATCGAGGTCGGTTTTCCGGTCATCGAGGTCAGATTTGCCGGCCATCGCATCGAGCTCGGTGCTCCGGGCTCCAGTTTTCTGCTACTCGCGACCGAAAAAGGAAACCAACCCCCCTCCGTGCGAACGCATGCAGCGTGATTGCATCCCCAGTTGGCTTGGTATTGCAAATCCCAGTCGGCATGCTTTTTTTATCTTGTCTAATCTTGTCTAATCCCGCCTAATCTTGTCTTATCTGCCCGCTCGAGTCGGTTCGTTTCGAAGGCTCGACCAACCCGATTGAAAGCGAAGCATTCTGATTGGTGGGTCCTGCTTGTTGACCTTACTCGGGCCTGCCTGCTGGACCACCCTCTGCCTGCTCTCCACCTTCTGCCTGCTGACCACACTCTGCTTACCCGATGGACGACGCACCTTGAGGCCGGTGTTGAAGTTCAGGAAGACCGGAAAATGCAGTCGTGACTCTGACCTTGCTTTGTGTTTGACTCCGCGGGACTACATAGTCTTCTTTGCTCCCTTTTATGGCCGCGGATCCAGCTGTTGACGGAAGCTAAGCAAGCGAGACAGCGGGAGCTAAATCGCTGCGCCGGCATTCAAGGCTGTCCGCTTCTGAAGTTCTCGAGCGACTTGATTCCCAACCTTGCAATATTCGGTCTCGGGGGCCGCGAGAGCGAAGGTGAGTCTGCAGTCAGTCTTATACAGTCTTGTCCGGTCACTGAAGCGCTGAAGATGATCTTTTCCGGGAACGTCAGTCGGCGAGACCGAAGGATCATGCCAGCACGCCGCCGCCGCAGAATGGTCGATGTGCTGGTCCGTGCACCGCGCTCTGGACGGCGCTCCGCGGGTACAGCGGCATCCCGCATCGTCCCCGCAACGCGGGAGCTCCGGCTGGACCGTGCGCTCTTCCCCCAGAGGGCGCCCGAGGGGTACGGTTTTGACTGCTTTAATGTCAGTCGCTTGAAGGTCAGTTGTATCTCGCCACGCGCACTTGGGGGGAGCTTCTAACATACCTTCCACATCGTGGCTTACCTTTGGTGTACATAAGCCTCGCCCTCGTCATTCGAGTTGCACAGAATGAGATTTCGGCCTCTCGTACCCACTACCTTCTGGTCTGTCGTGGACGCCGGCTTGACCAGCGCACTCTCCCGGCTGGTCTTACCAGTTGCAGCTCCTTTTCCGTTGATTCTCGCCAGCTGCAGCTCTTCTGTCGCTGGTGCTCGCCCCGGAGCTACTTTTCTGGTCGTCGCCTTCCATATTTGCGGGCTGTACTCAGTGAGCTGAGTTTTTTAAGATGGAGGCCTCGTCTGATCCTCTGGCAGCTGTCGGGATGCTGCTCGCGCGGCTGGCGCGGTGGTGGTTCCAGCAGGCTTTTGGACCTTCGAGCGGACCAGCTTACCGCCTGGTCTCTCAGCTACTGGTTGCGCGCCAACTTTCACTTCAGACGTTCGCTCTGTTGGACTTCGAGCGACTTTTTAGCTGGCTGTCTGTGCACCCTCTGAGCGGCGGGCTATCCGTGCAGCCGCTGAGCGACGGTCTGTCCGCACGCGCGTCGGCCTTGCTTCGACTATTGCTGCAGACATTCATTGGCCTTCGAGCGCGTCGGCCAGCTAGCTGTCTGCGACGTGGAGCGCATATTGGATGCCCGGTCTTTGCTGGCCAGCCGCGTGTGTTTTGAGCGCATCGGCTTTCTAGCGCATAGCTCGGCTAGTGTTCTGGCGTTTGAGCGCATTGGCGCGCCATCCAGCTACCACAGTAGGTTAGCGGTTGGGCGGTCATTTCGCCACCCACCCCACGGCAGGTCCTTCGCGACTAGGTGGGTCGTGTAGACTCTTGCTCGTTCGATGGGTATATGCGCGTCCCAGCGGGTGAGTGGGCATTGAGCCACGTCCCAGCGGATGTGTGGTCATTTAGCCACTCAGCGTTCCGCTGGTCGCTCGCCTTCGGGTGGCACCAGCTGCATAGCCTTTCAGCCTTTCAGCACATTTCCGGAGGTCTGTCCCTAGGTATATCCCGTTATACCCTATGACTATAGGGGGGTGTATCATATTATACCCTAGCCTTGCTGGCCATTGCTTATAGGGTGTATCTCATTGTTCTCCCTACCTATATTGGGATATTTGGGTGTAGGTATATACTGGGTTCGAAACCCTTTTGATGGCCTTCGGAGGCTGCGGCGACATTACCTGAATTGATGCTAGGTTGATGCTGGGTTGATGGCGCTTCCCGGGGTGGCCGATCGGCGGGCTCTTCGGGCCATGCGGCCCACGCGTGCTGGTACTGCCCACCACCGCCGTTCCCGCCACCGCTCACCGCCGTTCCCGCCGCCGCTCACCACCTCCCGCCTACCGCCCATCCTCGCGTCGTGGCCTTCCTCCCCTCGCTCTCAACCGATGCCCGACTCTTCTGCTCTCCCACGACACGCGACGGCCTGCTCGTATTACGCGCGCAGCAGCTACCCACCGCCCGCGGCATCGCCGCCGCC
>JAMQCK010000275.1:0-32036 GCA_024196135.1 Pleurotus ostreatus/Saccharomyces cerevisiae fusant | reverse complement strand
GGAGGACAGACGGTCGCCGACGAGCGCGCGCTCATCCAGCAGGAATCGGCGGCGATACGCGCGTCGTTCCGCGAGGAGGACTCGTTCGCGCGGCACAACAACATCGCAAAACTCCTCTACATCCACATGCTCGGCTCCCCCGCGCATTTTGGGCAGATCGAGTGCTTGAAGCTGGTTGCGAGCCCGCGATTTGCGGACAAGCGGCTGGGGTACTTGGGCATCATGCTGCTGCTTGACGAGAATCAGGAAGTACTGACGCTGGTTACGAATTCCCTCAAGAAGTGCGTATATGCGGGATCTCTGTGGGGCTAGCTAACGGTACTTCAGTGACATGAACCACTCGAACATGTATGCCGTTGGATTGGCACTTTGCACTTTCGCCAACATCGCGTCGGAGGAAATGTCGCGCGATCTCGCCAATGAAATCGAGAAGCTCCTCGGGTCCAGCAACACATACATTCGCAAGAAGGTGCAAGCGATCCATCTTCCAGTCTCCAGCCTCTGACTCCCCAGAAGGCATCTCTCTGCGCCCTGCGCGTCATCAAGAAGGTCCCCGACCTCACTGACCACTTTGTTGGCAAAGCGAAGAACCTCCTTACTGACCGCAACCACGGCGTGCTGCTCACTGCTATCACCCTCGTCACGGAGATGTGCCAGCTAGATGCGGCTGTTCTCGAGGAATTCCGCAACGCTGTTCCCCTCCTTGTCCGGAACCTGAAGTCTCTCGTCACTACCGGCTACAGTCCCGAACACGATGTCTCTGGCATCACCGATCCCTTCCTGCAAGTCAAGATTTTGCGCTTGTTGCGACTACTCGGGCGTGGTAATGTACATGCGAGCGAGACGATGAACGATATCCTTGCGCAGGTCGCGACGAACACGGATTCGACGAAGAACGTCGGGAACTCGATTCTATATGAGACCGTACTCACTGTCCTTGAGATCGAGGCAGACTCCGGTTTGCGCGTCATGGCGATCAACTTGCTCGGCAAGTTCCTGACGAACCGGGACAATAACATCCGCTACGTCGCGCTGAACACGCTCAACAAGGTCGTCTCGATGGACACGAACGCCGTGCAGCGACACCGGAACACCATCCTCGAGTGTTTGCGCGACGGCGACATCTCTATCCGCCGGCGCGCGCTCGAGCTCTCCTACGCGCTCATCAACGAGCAGAACGTGCGCATACTCATCCGTGAGCTGCTCGCCTTCCTCGAGGTCGCGGACGACGAGTTCAAGCTCGGCATGACGACGCAGATCTGCCTCGCCGCGGAGCGCTTCGCGCCGAACAAACGCTGGCACATTGACACCGTGCTCCGTGTGCTCAAGCTCGCGGGCAACTTCGTGCGCGAGGAGATCCTCTCCGCGTTCATCCGCCTCGTCGCGCACACGCCCGAGCTGCAGGCGTACACGGCGTCGCGGTTGTACGTCGCGCTGCACGCGGACATCTCGCAGGAGTCGCTCACGCTCGCGGCGACGTGGATCCTGGGCGAGTACTCAGACATCGTGCTGGAGAGCGGGATCGTGGACGACGACACGGCGAAGCCAGTTACGGACAAGGAGCTCGTGGACCTGCTGAGCTCGATTCTCGACTCGCCGTACGCGAACCAGGTAACACGACAGTTCGTGTTGACGGCGGTGACGAAGATTGCGAGCCGCCCGGCGACGAGTGCGGGAGAGAAGGACAGGATTTCGGAGCTTTTGCTGCGGTATACGACGAACCCGGAGCTGGAGTTGCAGCAGCGCGCGGTGGAGTATGCGAGCTTGTACAACCAGGTCGAGCTCAGAGAGGGTGTTCTCGAGCGTATGCCACCGCCGGAGCTGAAGGCGACGGTCATGGGTGTGGGTGAGTGCTCGCTGCTTCGACCATCGTTGTGCTTTTGGACTAACAGTGTTTAGTGAGCGAAAACAAGCCTGTCGGTTCAACGAAGAACCAGGAGGTGGACCTACTCGGCGACGAGATCACTTCCCCGTCCGCCCCCGGCGGTGCTGCTCCTCCGAACACCCAAGACCTCCTCGCCGACATCTTTGGTTCCTCTGCCAGCCCGACCTCTGCCTCCCCTGCTCCAGGTGGTGCCACTGCCGCCAAGCCCCGTTCCACCGTCGACGACATCCTCGGCCTCTTCGGCTCGACAGCGCCAGCCGCCGCCACACCCCCGCCTGCCTCGCAATCGCCTGCCCTCGCGAGCAGCGGCTCCGGCGACCTCTTCTCGCTCGCCGCGCAGTCCTCGTCGCCGGCGCCGCCACCGCCGCAGGCCGCCGCGCCTGCGAAGCCGCAGCTCACGTCGTACACGGCGTACGAGCGGAACGAGCTGAAGATTACGCTGACGCCGCAAACGAACCCGAATAAGCCAGGCATTGTATTGGTGTTGGCGCGGTTCCAGGTATCGGGGAACACGCCTGCGACGGGGCTGAACTTCCAGGCGGCGGTGCCGAAGGTAAGTCCGCGTCCTTGTGTTTTAGGATGTACAGGTTCTGATGTTGTTGTTACAGTCACAACAACTGCAGATGCAGCCCATGTCGAACTCGGATGTGGCACCGGGAGCGACGGAGACGCAGCAGATGCGTATAGTTGCGCCGCAGGGGGTAAGTCAGCATCTACCTTTCGTGCACGCTGACTGACGACACTCGCAGAGCAACGTGCGCTTAAGGCTGAGGATATCCTACTCTATCGGAGGGCGGCCCGTACAGGACCAGGTGGACTTCGCTGGCTTCCCGCCAGGTTTGACGGGCTGAGCGAGTGGTGTGTGCCCATTCCGTGTTGTGCATGCTGTTGTAAAAGCTCTATTAGAGGCGGATATACATTGTTACCTGTCTGCATTAATACCTACGCTGTCCTGAGAATTCTGAAGACGCGCACCTGTCTTACGCGCTCGTCGAAGTCCGTAACAGCCCACGAGTTGAGGTATGACTTACTTGCACACGTGTGATTTGCGTGCCACAATGCGTCGTGGATGGCGCGTGGCACTAAACGTCTTTGTTCTCGACTACCGCGCGCTGCGAACGCCTCAAGCTCTCCCTTCGTACACGGTCCGACAGCCTCGTGATGCCTGCCACCATAGACAATGAGGGAACTTTACCGCACCCGATTCAACAATACGAGCAACTTACGGAAATTCGCCTGCCTGCGTGCGTGCTAGACCAGGTATGTACGGTCTTTGAATCCGTGCATGCATTCATTCAGACAAGCCTCGCAGGACAAGTTGTTTCGTTGCGAAGATTTGCGAAAGTTCTACGCAGACCATATAGCTTGCGCGGACCGCGCCGAATTTGCACCAGACGAGGACTTCAGTCTCGAAGAGCAGCAATTGCTGCAGAACCTTTCGCACCGGTATTACGGCAGGCTATGGCGGTGCAAGGGCTCGTTCAAGCACGACGCGATGAGGAAATCGTTTTTCCGGAGGTTCTTGTGATGGTGTCCATCATCCTAAGCGAATGCTTTCCTTCCAGCACACACGAACACCAGTGAGCACATTCCATCGTGTACCTGTCTGCTGTACCGAGTCTCGTACCTGCAGTGCTTCCGCCATATTCGCGGTCTCGAAAGAGCCCGGAAGTGGTCCCGATGAACACCCTGCCATTGGTCTGCGTCGACGGGCGGAACTGATTGTCAGCCGTAGATGGGACACAACCCGGCTTGACTTCACCAATGATGAGCTTATTGTCGATGAGGAATTCGATGCTTTGGCCGATGGGGACGCTCACTCTGACACGGTGAGCGCATGTCCAGTGTAGAGAAACCATCCTGATGCCGATGTTGCATGCAGGAAGGCCAGGATGACTGCTGTTTTAGCGGTGTCACGCAGTACGGTCACCCGCAACAATTGCTATATTCGAGGAGTCCGGATCCACAAGGCCCTATGGACGCCTGCGTGGCTAGCTTCTCCACCATACAGCCATTGTTGACGAGCGCGCTCTACCACTGCCTCGCCGTTGGCGCCTCTGGACCATTGATTGGGCTAAGCTACGAAAAGACAAGCCCGACTGTCCATGCGTATGTCGCATGGCCGGAAGCAGCAGCGCGAGAAGACGAGGCCGATAAGCTGGTGAGATAGATGCATTGGCCGACACCTGATACTATTTCTCACCAAGCACAGCCAGACCCTCGCATTCTTCCTCCGATTCCCTTCGACCTTACGGAGGCACTCAGTGCTCTGAAGCTCGCCTTACTTCTGCATCGCACATCGTCTGTCCACGAGTGGTCTCTACAGACCGCGGATGAGACTTTGCCCTGGAGAGCCGACATCTGCGCTCGTAACATCCTCGACGATACGCCACTCTTCCAAGTCGACTTTCACAATCACGAGGCGATAGCGCTCTGGGCAGGGGCGGTGTCCAAAGCAACGGTTACTCAGTGAGTCTTGCGTCGCGCCAGGACTTTCCTAATTTCTGTCCAGCGGCTCTCAAAGTCTGGACATCTGCGACGACATGGAGCCCGTCGATTCATCTCATCCTCCTACAGGGTACGATTTTTTTCCTAGGTGTATGCCCTCATGAATCTCATTGTGTGATGCAGGACATCGAGTCCCTGTTGGGAATCAAGTCCTAGTTCGACGCCGCCGAGCGTGGCATCGCCGTAAGCACGCTGCGAAGCGTTGATCATTGATATTGGCGCTGAGTGTCCTCAGGCCTCCTCAAGAATCCACGTCATCCTGGAGTGACGGTGATGTGTTCGCTGAATCGTAAGTGTCTCGTCGATAAGTGCGTCATGAATCTCATTATTCCTTGTTTCTCTAAGCACCGTGGCCACGTGAGCTTTGTCTCTTGGTCAAACGGATCTGGTGATTGAGCGCACAGTTATTTTCTAGAATTGAATGGACGCCACCTGCTCGCCCTCCTCTCCCTCAACGGTATTTTATACTGCGAAAAGTCGTCTTCTGCGACGCGCGTAAGGGACTTCCCGGCTGGTGTACGGTTCCCAAGGAGTCGATTCATGCGTTGGCGCCCGTGTGGTTTCGTGAAACGGGGACGGTACGTGTCTTGGCCCATCCTGTTCATGCACTTACGGATGCATTGCTCAGGACCCCAGGCCCGTCATATGCACTGATCAAGAGCACCTTCTCACTGAACTTCTCGACGTGCATGCGCGGCATTCCTCCTGTTTTATTGGCTATATGTCCGATCGGGTTCAAGCAATCGTTCAACGATCATTGCATGTCATATTCCATGCGCTACAAGCGACCCGTGCGGTCTGTCCAGCCGATGCCGAAGGTGGCGATGTCGATGGACACATGCTTGACGCGCTTGAAGGCGAGACAAGATGTCGCTTCATCTGGGACCAGCTCATTCAATCCATTGCTGACCTCGCGCAAGTCGCGAATGCGAGATATAGGTATGTTATGAATCGGGTGGTATTCCATAGGCTAACTGACACGACCAGGAGGAACATGACGCTCAAAAATCCAGAGTACCCCGGCCCCGAGGTCTACGAGATCAACGGCGATCATCGAAGTGATTTGTTCGACCTATACATCGCATTACTGCCCTACGCGCAAATTGGCTGGGAGGGCTGTTTGGCCTTCCAGTGGCACGATGCCGTCTTTAACGAGGACCCGACGCTTTCTGCGGCTGTAGCTGCAGCGCAGGAGGAGCCGCGCTCGGGTAGAGCGGATGGCACCCTCTATCTAGCCATCGATGATGTATTTGCTGACAAGGAAGTCGCAGACGCTGTGTCCGTCCTTGCTCCATTCATCGCCTCCGATTCGTCGAAAGACGATGGCGACGTGGAGGTCGGGTCTCCAGAGGAGCCCAAAGAGCGGCCTCCGTGGGTAATCTATGGTGACAGCGTCTTCGCCACTGCCGATTCACGTCGCCGTTTGGATCCACAAGCTTGCGCTGCTTACCAGCACTCGATGCATGTCCAGCCCTTTCCGGATCAACAGCCTGCAGTTGAAGCATGCTCTGCTTCGCCGGGCGCGCTGCTTCTCGATGGCGAAACGGGCTGCGAGATTCAGGACCGCCCTCACATTCGACCTCGACCAGACCAGGTTGACCCTCTACGTTCAGCTGCATGCTTTCCCTTGCTCCTCTGTCACTTCAATGCGCTACTCAAGGGATGGGGGAAGGAGAAAACTGCGACCAATCAAGAACGAACTTCCTTGGTTGCCGCATGCGCCTTCATGAAGCTGTTTAACATCGCCCGCTTCCCTATATTCGGCTTGGTCACTAACGGACCAGTTGGTGTACTGTCATCCGCGTGGAACGAAGTGACGACGACGCCTGCGTCACTCGGAGGTCAAGTGACCGAGAAGATACATAATGTGAGTTTTCGCTGATACGGATGTGCTTGAATAGTTGAACTGACGTTCATCAACCAAGGTCATCTATATCGCGGACGAGCAAGCTACGAAGGTCGATATTCGCGACCCTTCGGACGTCCTTAACGTCGCCACTTCCGTGGCGTACATTATGACGGAGCATGCTTCACGGCTACGCGGCCTCTTCGAGTCGCTGCACCAAGCTGACTCGGCTTACCTGCTGGACAAGGACGTGACGCCGTTGCAGAAAGCGCGCTCGTTGACCGTGGCGGATGGCGCGTGGCACAAACCACAGCTCGAAGACCAAGTGTCCGGTGTAGACTGCGCTTGATTCACTTGCTGAGAGAGGCCGGTGATGTAGATGGGAATTAATGTGCTTCGACATCGTGGCGAGCCTCAGGACGTTGCATGGCTCGCGCTCGTCCTGATGCTCGAACTCCATCCCTTCCTCACATGCCGGCCTATGTTCCATCGCCGTCTCAAGTCAGTAGTTGTTAGTCGCCTTGGCATACTTCGTCTCCACGAAACCGCTGTCGAACAGGGTGGCGTAGCGATTGAAGAAGATGGGGTATCCATTATCAGTATACCCTACTATGCTTCTAAGAGAGTATATATGGTGAAAGTATCACTCATGAACGGGTGCAACGACGGCTCCAGGACAAAAGGCGTCCTGAGCACCGGCAGCCTTCGTCTACTTGCGGCCACCGCCTCGCTTACTTTTCGCCTCGCGCTCTTTGATGTCTTCATTGTACGCACGTATGTGTGCTTCCACGACCTCCGGATCTGCGTTTGGCCCGTCACCTGCGAAGGATGAGAATTATTGAAGACGAGGTCGATCGAAGTACGCACATGGTTCATCGCCGAAATAAAGCACGTGGTTAGCGACATCCCAAAGCTCGTCGCAACCGAAGACGGCCGTACAAGGTTGTGTGCGGTAGGGCTTCATCTCCATACTCAAGCCGCACTTGTGCCTCTCGGCGGTGGAGAAGTCGATGTCAACGGCTTTCTCGCGGGAGGTGTCGTACAGGATGTGTCGGATGGGATCGTCTCTGAGGTCGTCTCGAAACCTGCATCGTGAATGGCCTTGATAGCCTCCATGATTTTGGCACTGTGTAAGCGTCAGAAGGAGATCCAGTCGCGCGAGTATGGCACGTACCTCCTCTCTCGCAGTTTGACATGCTTTGGATCGATGATGTGCTCGTCAAGCGGCCGACCGCCCCACTCCATGATAGAACAAGCGACAGTTGTATCCCACGCAGTGCGACCGACCCACACGCCATAATGCTTTGGCACAGCGGTGCCCTGCAGGTGAGCAAGACGGCTCTTGTAAAAGAGAGCCTCGTCGACAAAACATCGCATGAAGGAGCCGCCGAAGCTGGCGATACCATTCGCGACACGGTTGAATGCTACTTTGAGGGCAAAACGTTGCAGGGGAGTTGACGTGTCGCGACGTGGCACCTCTGCGTAGAAGACGAGGGCGCCATCCAAGAGCCAATCGCTACAGAAGGTTGTGTATCGATCAAATGGGATGGTCTCGCCGCGAATGCGCGGCAAGGCAGTGACGAGGGTTGCGGGTGGCGTGTTGAACGAAGTCCCGTCAACTTCGGTGCGTGAATATGTTATGGGACGGAGAATGGTGGCAGCAGAGGCGCCTGCGAAGGTAATTTTGACGCGTTGTCTGTGGCCGTTCAGCGGCTGCTGCGACATGACGATGAAAAGGACAATGGTCGTGGTCCAACAACGTCGCGACGTGACCCGATTTTGGGAACGTGGCAATCACGTTGTGCTCGTCGGCCCCGTACGCCGGCAGATGCCGAGAGAGATACGCCAGAGGTCGCTGTGGTCCGCGGCGACCTGCAGCGAGGAAGGCACGTCACCCGATAAGCACTTGAAGGCGCGAAGACTAAATTGTGATACGAACACACATGAGTTACCTTGTATGCATCTACCTCACAACTCCCCGTAAAGTTCTCGTCAACGTTGAGCGGTAGTAGCCTCGGCAACTTCAGAAGGTCGTGAAGCGGAGACACCTGAGACTTGCCGACGATGCTCCTCAAGACATGTCATCAATCGCGCTGTAGCCTCTTGCGCGCGCTTCTTTCTGAGATACGCGTCAGTCGCCTTTTGATTCGCCTTCTGGACTTCGGGGTCCGCTTCGGGACCAGCCGCTGCAGAGCGAAATGAGAATGGTGAAACATACAGATCGTAAAAACATACGTGGACCATTCCCAAAGAAGTGAACACTGCATCCAAGCTGCCAGATCTCCTCGCATCCTAGGATGTGTGGCGCGGGCGGTCCGCTATACTCCTTCAAAGGCATATTCAGGCGACAAGGTCCAACCTGGCCAGTGTTGGTGCAGATATGTCGCTCGACGTTTTCAAAATCGACGAGGAATGCTCTCTCGCGAGATTCGTCGAAGAGGATATGTCGGGTGTCTTCGTCCAAGCCGTTGTGCTGGAAGCCGGCCCTGTGGAGTGCTAACAGCACCGCCATCGTCTTTGCTCTGCCGTCCATCAGCACAAACACCGGCGAGCAAGAAATGTATGCCGCACCTTCTGTCCTTGCGCTCAAAATTTCTGTCAAAGGCCGCACTACAGAATGGCAGCCCCGCCCACTCCATGAAAGCGCAGGCCACGCTCACGCCCCAAGGCGTGGTCCCGACCCAGATCCCATAGTGCTTCGGCACGGCACGTCCTTGCAGCTCACCTAAATGCTCCGCATAGAAGACAGCTTCGTGATACATAGCCTCCAGATGTGGATGGCCATAATTATCAGGCTCGATGTTGAGAGCGGCCTTGATCGCGAAGCGTAAGCGAGTGGCGCCCCGGGACCGGACAGACGGGAAGGTTTCCGCGTAGAACACGAGCGAGGATTGAGTCGTCCAGTCGCTACACCAGGTACTGTATCGCTCAAAAGGGAGCTTCTTGCCGCGTAAGCGAGGAAGAGCGGTCACGAAACGGGAGTTCGGAGGAACTGGGCGAAAAGAATTGGCGTTTAAGCCTCGGCCATACTCGTAGGGTCGAAGGATGACGCTTGTTCGAGTTCCTGAAAACTGAACCTCGATTCCAGGTTCGTCGCCGATGAGTGGCTGCTGGGACATGGTGATGGTTCGAGTACAAGGAATGTTGGCAGCGGCTCATCACGTAATTTCGAGGGCGTGACACGCACGTGGGTGGCAAAGTTGAACTTTCGGTGGCAATGCTCACTTCAGGCAGGTCCAAATTCAACAAATGAGGAGCGCTTCAGGAGACGTAAGTTATCAACCGTCGAAGTGCTCAGTGGACTTCCCACGCTGTAGACTCGACATGGCTGAAGATTACGCCACACATCCCCGACCGCTGCATTTCGGGTGCATTCCATCCGACGCTGCATGGTCATCTTCGCTGGGAGCTGACCTTATCCTTCGCCTTGTCTATGATGGCGACGCCGAATTGGCTCTCAATCAATCAGTAGCACTGAGCTCCCAGAAAGGCGCAAAGCAAGATCTACATAGTCACACCAGCGGCAGGTCATCACGATCAGGGCAGCTTGATAGCGTCCATGAGATACTATGATACATTGATTTCTCGAGGTTGATATACTAAGATCATCCGTGGATAGGGGCAACGACAGGTCCAGGGCGAGCGGAATGTCCTTGGGCAGTGGCGGCTTTCGCAGCCTGCAGTCTTCTGGCGTCTATTGCAGCAGCGAGATCGCGCCGTCTACGCTCTCTCTGACTTTCCTGGTACGCGGCTAAAGTTGCTTGCACTACCCGAGGGTCTGCATCCGGACCGGAATCTGCTAACGTGAGTACTCCGATAGACGAAACAATTCTGCGCAACTCACCTGGCCCATCACCAAAGTAGTCCACGTTCATGCCCACGTACCAAAGCTCGTCGCAGCCGAAAATATCCTCGGGAGGCGTTGTAGTGTATGGCTCCATCTTCATCTTCAGATGGCATCTGTGCCTCTCGGCGGTGGAGAAGTCGACGATAAAGGCCTTCTCGCGGCGGGTGTCGTAGAGGATGTGGCGGATCTCCAGGTCTATGAGGTCGTTGTGGCGGATGCCAGCGTCGTGCAAGGCCTTGAGGGCTTCCATAATCTTGACACTGTTTGATGGTCAGAACGCGGTTCCTTCGCTAAACCTCAATACGCACCTCCTCTCCGGTTTACCGAGCTTCGGGTCTACGAGCTCCTCACTGTATGGCTTCCCTCCCCACTCCATTATCGTGCAGGCAACAGTGGTGTCCCACGAAGTCCGCCCGATCCATACGCCGTAATGTTTCGGTACAGCGACACCCTGCAGCTTCGCGAGCTGATCTTGATACAAAAGGGCTTCGAGCCGGAGAGACTCCATGAAGGCGCCGCCAGGGGTGCTGCTGCCTTTCGCAACGTCAAACGCTACTTTGAGCGCGAAACGTTGGCGGGGAGCTGACTTGTCGGGGCGCGCTGCCTCTGCATAGAAGACGAGGATACTATCTGACAGCCACTGTCGACAGAAGGTAGTGTACCGGTCGTAAGGGATTTTCTTGCCGCGAATGCACGGCAAAGCGGTGATGAGACTTGCGGGTGGCGTGTTGAACGAGTTTTCGTCAACTCCGGCGCGTCTGTAGGTCATGGGGCGTAGGACGGTGGCCTTGTCCGCGCCAGCGAAAGTGATCTTCACGCCGGGCTTGCCGTTGTAGAGTGGCTGCTGCGACATTGCAATGGAGAAGATGGCGGTCGTGGTCAAGTGTTGTTATTCACGCTGGGAACCCACGTGGTGTTGTTGACGCGTTGCATCACTGTATCACATGCTCATGTGACCCGTGACATGTTCGCGACAAACGGGTGGCAAACGGCGCATGTCACAAACAAAGGCGTTGGCTGGAACATTTTAGGCTGCCGGGCCAACAAACACATCACAGCCTCCATTGTTCCGCAGCGCGTTGTCGCCTGCGGCAGATGTCTATCTATGACTCGATGGCCATGCCCTTCATCTATATAATGTGTCCCAACCACCATAGCTTCCGCCGCCACCCTCGATGCCTCCCTCTCCCGCGCCCTTTCTGGACGAGCTACACGCCCACATAACGTCAGCGGTCAAGCAACTTCGAGGCCTTCTTGACGACTCTCTGCTCGCCGATGCCAGGCCAGAGGCACTTGCTTGCGTGACGACCGCCCTGGAAGAATTGCATGCATGCGAGGAAATCGTTGAAGGCCAGGTGTTGCCAGACCGCTCTCAAGCAGTCATTACGAGCGATTCGGACTTCTTTGAGGAGCAGCCTTCTTTCATGCCACCGAGTATTCCTGCCTCTCCGACTGATGCGCATAGGTGCGAAACCGGTTTTCTTCGCGTAGGTCGACGCTGACCGCGGATATATGTTTAGGGAGTTGATTTTAGCAAGCCACGCAGATGAAGTACCCTTTCCACAGCCCGAAGACCCGTGCTTCACAGACGATGACCTGCTTGACCCGTCAGTACCTTGCTACGCTCCTCAGATTTGCGAATCACTCATGCAAAACATATTAGGGAACCCGACGCATCAGACGTAGGATCCGATGCAGGTTTACTCGAAGAAAGCGAGGAGATTATAGCCAGAGAACTCTTGGCTCCGGATTCGTTCAATGCCTCAACGTCGGACATTCCGGTCCCGGAGTCGCCCAAGACCTCAACGTTGGACAGCCAGCCTTCGGAGCCAGCTGATGCCTCGACGTCGGAGTCCAGTCCAACAGGAGCCAACCAGATGTCGATAGCAGACTTCGATGCCAGCAAGTCCGCCATCTTCGAAAGAATCAGAATCGAGGACACAGACTTTGGCCCCGACGAACCCAGAGAAGACGAAGACAGAGCTGACGCCGAATTATCGCGTATCGTCTCTGAAGTCGAGTACGACGAGCAGAGGCCCAATGGAGATACTGGCGCCGATGGATCGTCGGAAGGTCACATCGTCGCGCAACCAGACGGTACCCAGCAAGGATCTCATGTCGTCGTATTCACTCCCTTCATGCTTTACCCTGGCCTGACACCTGTGAAGCGAATCGCGTCGCTTCTTCGCTCCGTTGCGCGCCGCTACGGGTATGCGTCACCTCTCGTCACGTTCCTACATGGGTTGACCATGCTCACTCCTTCGGTCCCTCGATTGCTGACTCGTTTCGTGGCCGGGCGAAGTCGCAAGGGACGCGTTGTCGAGCTTGTCATTCCGGAGAATCTGCAGCTGACCACCTTCGTTTACTGCGAGAACCTCGGAGACTTCTACGAGCAAGTGACTTTCAATCGCATCCTTAAACCCGAAGTCCCGACACGCAATGACACGGACTTGACGGAGGAGGACATTCGCCAGGCCTTCGAAGGTCCTCTGGATGGTCAAAAGTTGGGCCTGCTGGACGAAGCCGCAATTGCGACTCTGACGAACGTCCTACATTCGATGGACTACATCCTCAGCTCTGCCCGGGAAGCCGACGTCGAACATCACTATCGCCGGACCAACTGCGAAATCCTTGCTGTCTGCCTCAGATGCCTTAATATACTGCACTACACTCGCAGCGGCTCAAGCTCGGCCGATAAGGACCACGAGGGTGAAACCATGCGTGGTGTACACGCCAGCCCAGACACAGAGGATGTCTATCATGGCAAGGAAGTGAAGTCTGCCACCGAGATGAAGACTGTCCGCTCGCTCAAGAATGGGTTTTTCACAATCCTTTTCCGTCTGCACCTCAAAAAGGGCGACTTCAACCTTCTCAGAGCGCAAGTTACGCACTGTCCTGGATACGCCCACCGGTTCATCTGGCCTACGCAGAATGTTTATATGCGCGTCGAGGAACAGATCGTGGTGCAGGTATTCACTGCCATGTTCTACAAGAAGCTCAGGGTCTATGAACTCTCAAGCAGCGACCGCTCCATCTTCTTCTTCCGGGACTCGCTCGAGAGCACGACCCTATACGCCTCGCGTGTGTACAATACCCCCGATGCCGCCAGCAACGATCCAAGCACCCCGAACTGCATGACAAATCTGACTCGGTTCGCGATGCGGTACATTGCCGCCAACGACCTATACGACAACGTTGCGGAGCTCTTGCCGGAAGTCAGGAAAGAGCACTGGGATATGGTGGACGAAATTAGGCACGGAAAGGGCCCTCTGTATGGAATCGACACCCGGACGGGGTGGAAAAAGACCGGTCGTGCGTTCTACAGGCCTAACGATCCGGCGAGTGCCGAGGACCAACAGACGGAAGTTCAGCGTACAAAGTTACGAGGGTGATTGCCGTAATAGACGCGGCTGAGAACGGACATGTACCTACCACAATGTCAACTATAATAGGCGGTGTCTGGGATATCAGCATGGTATGGAAATTCCAGATCTGTGAGTTATCTTGATCCCAGAACAATGTGATCATGGGACTTCCCTCCAACTAGATGAGATCAAGAACCGAGAAAGTCAGTCCCGGCGCACGAAGCGCCAGAAACGCGATTCATGTACCGCCGATGGGACGCGCCACCCTTTCCATGCCCCTACTATAATGAGGGGATGATATTGCCGTCGCGCAGACTGTCGTTAAGGATACCACTATGATTTTATGTGCATAAATATAAATCTATGTGAACGAGTGCAGTCAAGGTGTCTACAGAGCCATTCCCAACACGCGTCTGTCCTTCGGCGGCGGAATGGGCGCTACCTCACACGGCGTTCCCGCCCCCACCACATCCAACGTCCACTCCTGCCGCAACCTCTTCCACATCGTCCTGAAGCTCTCCGCCGACCCCTTCTCATGCACCACCAGCAGCGCCACCCGGAAGTCCTCCTCCTCCCGGCTCAGCATGCGCACCTCAACCCGGAAGCGCACCGCCTTCAGCGCGCCCATCACCCCCGCCGCGTCCCGCGTGTCGTCGATTCGGCAGCGCAGGAGCCCCGGCCCCGCGACGTCCTCGAGCGCGACGTGCGCGCCCATGCGCATGAGCAGGCGCCGCGCCTCGGAGCGCGCGGTCGCGGCGCCGTGCGTGGAGAGCAGCGTCTGCGGCGGCGTGCGCATGCGGAAGAGCGCGGGGAGCCAGCTGTGCTTCGGGGATGCACCGAGCGGCGAGCTGGGCGAGGGCGGCTCGAGGAAGAACGAGGTGGGCGTGGCGATATCCTCGTCGCGACGCTTCTTCGATTTGGGCTTGGACGAGCTCTTCTTGCCCAAGTTCGTCTGCACCCTGAGGTCGCCGAAGACGCGCCGGGATTTGGGAGCTTTCGGCGTTACTGCGGGTGTGGCATTCTCCTTATCCATGCACCAGAAAGCATCCATGTTCACGTTCTGCTTGCGGCTGATCGTAAGCGGAGCGGTGCCGCCCGTGTGAAGTGGTTCCATCTCCGAGATGGCGTGGAAGACGTCATCATAGTCGCCGTCGCCAGACGAGGCAGTGAAGACATCTGCAGGAGGCAAGTCGTCCAGCATATCCCAGACCTGCGACACGTTGCCCGGAGGTGACGGCGACGAGCAGACGATACGCGGCGCGCCCGCCTTTCGAGGGGTTGCTGAGTCTTCGCTCGGGTACACGCGGTGGCGAGCGCCGCGCTTCGGCGTAGGAGCATCGTTGCGGGGCGCCGCAGCTCGGTCGACCTTCTCCCGCCGCCGCTGCTTTCGTCTCTGCTGCTGCTGTCTGCGCGCAACCGCTTCTTGCTCTTCTTGCACGTACTGATCGAGGACCTTCTGGCGATGGGCGAGGAGGAGCCGGAATATGGTCTTCTCTTGAGTCTTCTTGGCGCACTCGAGGTTCGCGAGGAGGTCCGCGTCAGGAAGCCCGTGCCAGAGTGTGCGCAGATTGGCGAATAGCTCAGGCTCCTTGATGTCGGCACCAAGGATGGGCTCGAGAGCAGATGTGGCAAACGTGGGCTCCGGGGTTTCCTTGAAAGGCAGCGACAGGAAGAACGGGTGTTTCTTGATGGCAGGTATGGTGATACGCTTGCGAACGTCCTTGACGAGCATCTTGCAAATCAGGTCCTGCGCGAAGGGGTCGATGTCGGGAGGTAGGACATAGTTGCAGTCGTTGATCAGCTCGAAGAGAGTTCGCAAGTCAGAAGAGTCGAAGGGTAGGGTACCGACAATCATCGCATAGAGAATGACACCGCAAGACCAGACGTCAGCAGCAGCGCCGTCGTACACGACGTTCTCGGCGAGGAGTTCGGGAGCAGCGTAGTGGGGGCTTCCGCAAGCGCTGGTAAGGAGACTGTCGACAGCCTGCAGCGTAGCCATGCCGAAGTCAGCGATCTTGATGTTGCCATCCTGGTCGAGCAAAATATTCTCGGGCTTGAGATCTCGATGAGCGATGTCGAAGCGGTGGAAGTACTCGACTGCGCTGATGACCTGCTGGAAATAGCGCGCGCCTTCGTCCGCGGCGAGTCGGCCTTTGCTGACGATGTGATCGAAGAGCTCGCCGCCTTGCACGTACTCGAGGATGAGGTAGAGTTCAGTGGATGTCTCCCAGACGTCGTAGAGACGCAGGATGTTGGGGTGGTCGGTCAGCTTCATGACGACGACCTCGCGTTCGATGGATAGCTTGTAGCGCTCGGCCGTGTCGGCGATGCTGCTGTTGGGGTCGATAGTTTTGGAGATGATCTTAATAGCGGCATATTGCCCTGTTTTCGAATGTCTAGCGATGCGCACACGCCCTGCGAGAAGCCATAAGCAAGAACGCTCTGGGCGGGATGGAATCGGGACGTACCGCAGGATCCCTTGCCGATAGTGCGCCCAATCTTCCAGAGACCGATCATCTTAGGGTCGCTCTTCTGCGGGGTCGGAAAGGCGGACATGGCGAGTTAGCTGGTGGACGCGTAGGTAGATTGTGGCCGTGGTGGCGTTTGACAAGCAGCACCCGAGCTCGCCGGCAATCTGCCCGTTGATCTGCGAAGCGGCACACGTGCTAGCAGCCACGTGGGCCGGAACCGGAGCGCAGTCACGATCGCGGCGTGACAGGTCGCGTCACCGGCGCGCCACACGCGTCTTGTTGACTCTCGCCACCATCTTACAAACACCGACCAGCTCCCCTCGAACACTGACGACTGCGAGTGGCAAACATGCAAGCGACACCTGCGCCCACAGAAGCTCCAGGCTCCCCGCAGCCTTCGCAAGTAACAGCTTCACAACAGCCTTTTCCTGAGCAGCCCTATAACACCGACACCCTCCCCTTCCATATCCTGACCGCATTCTTCGAGAAGCTACAAGGAGAGCGCAAACAGGAAAAGCGCAGGAAGCTGCTCAACCACTGGTTCAACGTATGCATATCCTCGAAGTGTTGTTCGCTGCGCTCATCTTGGGCGATAGAAATGGAGAGAAGATAATGGACCGGACTTGTATCCTGTCTTGAGATTGATTCTCCCGCATGTGAGATATGGCTCTCTATATGCTCTCTTGAGGCTGATCAACGGCTCAGCGCGACCGGGAACGCAATGTGTACGGTTTGAAAGAGAAGGCGCTCGCTAAATTGTACATCAAGGTAATACCCTTGAACAAGAACGATCCGGATGCTATGCGGCTCCTGTACTGGAAGAAGCCGACTGAGAAGCACGTAAGTATCTGTTTGAAGCTATTTGAGCGCTTACTCATTCATGTAGGCCGCATCTGGAGACTTTCCGACCGTGCTTTACGAGGTCGTCAGCAAGCGTTCTTCGGTCACACAAAGCACCTTGACCATCGACGATATCAACGACATGCTCGACCAGCTTGCTGACATGTCGAACAAGTCGTATGTCTGCATGTTGTAGTGGTTTGCTCTCGCTGACGTGGGTTTAGGGAGAAGCAGTCGAAGATCATCCAAAGACTCTACAATGAGGCGACACCCGAGCAGCAGCTTTGGTTTGCGCGCATTATCCTCAAGGGTGAGCGGAAAAAAAATCTGGCACTCTTCAGCGCCTCTGACGACTTTGAAGACATGAACATCTCCGTCAAGGAGACCACCGTCTTTGCCGTCTTCCACCCCGACGCGCAGGCGCTCTACAACACATGCTCTGACCTGAAGAAGGTGGCCTGGCAGCTCGCGGATCCGAGCATTCGACTTCATGAAGATGTCAGTTTGGCACACCAACATCGGCATACGAAGCCCGAATGCTAACGCTCGTTGCAGGAGAAGCAAGTCAAGCTAGGCCAGCCCTTCATGCCCATGCTCTGCAAGCGGCCGATGAAGCGCATAGAGGACACGGCGCAGGAGATGGGCGGCGCGGAGTTCATCATAGAGGAGAAGCTCGACGGCGAGCGGATGCAATTGCATAAGATGGGGAATCAGTTCTACTATTCCTCAAGGTATGACGCAACTTCCTTTGTAAATCCTCGCCTTCTGATCATCAAAACTCGTGCAGAAAAGGCAAGGACTACACCTATCTGTATGGCTCGCACGTCGGCGTCGGTAGTCTCACACCCTATATCGCACACCGCTTCCACAAGCAGGCCGACTCGTAAGCAAATCTTCAAACACTTCAATCGGCCGCCACTCACCCACCCCCAGCGCCATCCTCGACGGCGAAATGCTTGTCTGGGACCCCGTCTCCGGCCGCAACCTCCCCTTCGGCACCCTCAAAACCGCCGCGCTCGACCAGTCCAAAAAGCAAGCCGCGCCCCGCCCCTGCCTCAAGGTCTTCGACCTCCTCTACCTCAACGGCAAGTCCCTCATCGACAAGTCCACCGCCTTCCGCAAGAAGAACATGCGCCTGGTCATCGAGGCGCTGCCGGGTAGGATCGAGTTCGTGGACGAGTTCAAGGGGCGGACGGCGCAGGACATACGGGAGAAGATGGACGAGGTGATGGGGAATCGGGGGGAGGGGCTGGTGATCAAGCACCCGAAGTCGCAGTATGTGCTGAATGGGCGGAATAATGATTGGATTAAGGTGAAGCCGGAGTATATGGTGAGTCTAAGGTGTTGGGGCAGGAGGTAAAGGGCAGGGTGGCTGATAGTGATGCAGGACAACATGGGCGAGACCGTCGACGTGCTTGTCGTCGCCGGCAACTACGGCTCCGGCAGACGCTCTGGCGGCGTGTCGACCCTCATCTGCGCCGTCTTAGACGATAGGAATACAGGCAGCTTCAACGAGAATGAGCCCAAGTACGTGTGCTTGTTATGTTTATGCTCCGTGCAGTCGTTATGTCTATATTCGAGGACGTACTAAACCCTGTCTTCGCAGATTCAGCACATTCGTCCGCGTCGGGTCTGGCCTGACGTACGCCGACTACATGTGGCTTCGCGCCAAGAACTGGAGGAACTGGGACGCGAAGAACTCGCCAGCGTACCTGCAGACGGCGAAGCGGTCGCACGAAGACAAAGGGGATGTGTATCTGGAATTAGAAGAGTGAGTGCTCCCATGATGCTGAGGATGGTGAAGCGACGCGAAGCTGACTATATTTGACTAGCACATTCGTTCTGAAGGTGAAGGCCGCGGAGATTACGCCGTCTGGTATGTGGACATCCTCAGGCTATCATCGAGGAGCTGACCACTGACGACTCATAGACCAATACCACGTCCGCTACACGATGCGCTTCCCCCGCGCGCTGTCCATCCGGGAGGAGATGGCTCCGGGGGACGCCATGACGGCGAGTGGTGCGTGTTTCCTCGGTGGATGACCCCAAAGCGGAAGCTAATTGTCTGTCGCCCAGCCGTCCTCGAGCAGCTGAAGACCGCGAAGAAGCGCAAGATGGAAACGAATAAGGTGTACGTGTGGAGTCCTTATATATGAACACCAAAGCAATCGACTGACCCGACCTCCTAGCTCGTCCACGAAGAAGCGCAAGGTCGTGAAGAAGAAGGTGGAGATGCTCCCGCGGTTTGACGGACCGGATATGAAGGACGTGAAGGAAGAGAGCGATCTATTCAAAGGGATGAAGTTTGGTATGACCACCGTGCATTGCTCAGGGCCTGGCTGCTAAAGTGACCTCCGCCAGTTGTCATCTCCGACCCTAAAGCGCGAACCGGCGAAGAGGATAGGAAAAAGCTGATGACGCTCATTCGCTCGCACGGGGGCCAATGCCCTCAGTTCGCGAAGGACCCGGCCGCCATTGTGGTGTATAATGGGACGTCGACGCGTGAGTGCCATTTTGCTACCAATGGGTGTTGTAGCACGCTAACGATGGTTGCGATGCAGCCTACGACCTGCAGCTCATCATCCGGAAGGACACGAACGATGTGGTACGTCCTCAGTGGGTGATGGACTGTATCGCAAAGGGCGAGCTGGTGCCGATGGAGAAGAAGTGCGTTTGAGTGCTATGAGGGTGTTGCATGTGATTAACCACTTCGACAGGCATTTCTTCTTCGCTACCTCAGCGCGCAGGGAGACCGCAGAGTATGGCGGGGGAGACGATGCTGAATCGGACGGCAGCGTCACGCAGGAGTCGTCCGACGATGAGGCCGCCGCGGAAACGTCTCAGGGCAGCAAGAAGCGCAAGCGTACTGGCAAGTCGGCAGAACCGGAAACGCAGGACAAGGCTGGTGACGAGGAGAAGCCTGCTGCTGAAGCTTCGAAGCCGAAGGTCGAACTGGACCCGGGGCTTGCGGCGTGGCTGGGTTATGACGAGGACGACACGGCGGGAGCAGAGGATGGTGCAGGGGAGAAAGACGAGCGCGGTGGCCGAGACGACGTAGAGTCCGACAACGACTCAGACAATCAGGATGTCAAGGACGAAGGGGAAGAGGATGACATGGCCTTCTGGTTCAATGACGACGACGGAGATGGCTCGGCCACGGCCACGCTCCCCACACAGAAGACCACGCAGTCGACCGCCGACACGCAGAAGGAGGACGATGCGCCCACGACGCAACCAGAAGTGAAGATGGGCGATGACAACGCGATGCATTACGACGAGGAGCTCATCTTCAAGCACCTGTGAGTGCCCCCCGCCCACGATGCGCGCGATGATCACCTAAACCCCGCCCGCAGATGCTTCTACCTCGACTCGCCCTCCAACGCACGCGCATCCGGCATGTCCGTTAAATCGACCACACACGAGGATGAGATCAACGAGAGGTGCGTGTGTGTTGCTAGTCTCCAGCCCGAGTACGTAGGATCTAATCAGCGTGGATCCCAAACGCGCAGCTTTGCAGAGCTGACATCGAAGATCGAGAGCAATGGGGGTCGGGTGGTCGACCTGAGCGAGCCAAAGTTGACGCATGTCGTGCTGGATAAGAGGGATTTGAGCAGGAGGATAGATCTCATGAGGCGCACGTCGAAGTGAGTGATGTGTGCGACAATGTTTGTTGTATGGGAACTAATGGACCCTATGCAGGCCGAAACGCCGGCATCTCGTGTTGACCGCGTATATCGACGCGTGTCTGGAGGAGAACACGTTGCTGGACGAAGATGGTGAGCAAGGGCACGCATCTCCGCGGTGTGTAGGCGCGTTTGCTGATCCCCCTTTTCCTAGACTTCGCGCCGTAGAACGGTATGCAAGTGGTCTGGGAGTTTGTGGGTTCGGGCAGTATATCTAGGGACTTTGCATATGTAAAGTAGAGCAGGCAACATATCTTATGGAGTGCTGAGTCCACGGTGTTGAGATAGCTACATAAGTAGAGTCTAGCATAATTTGAGGAGGGAGACACGAGGCGCGCCGAAAAAGGAAGGAATTTCACGAGGGAACGAGGCAGATGAATTCTTCAAGTCTTCGCTTCGACCATCATATCGTTTTCTCCCAAACTCCCTACCTTCCCAACTGTCCCCATCCCTCTCTGCATCACGCAGCTTGCAAGCGATATAGATCGTCCGCCACCCACAAATTTTTACGGCGGCGAAGCGCGTCGCATCTACCCGCACCCGATCCGCGACGCTCGCATAGTACGCCCAAAGCCCTTGAAGATGGCGGAGACAGCGCAGCCAGCTCCGGAGCTCTCCCCCATTGACCAACTTCTCAAGACGCTTGGCATGACGCGTGACGACCTCGACAAGCGCAGCCGCCAAATGCGCCAATTCCTCGACAACGACGGCGCACGAGGTGCCGACGTCGTCCCCTCCGTGACCGCCCCCGCCCCCGAAGCCCAGTCCTGCACGCGCCTGAGTCGCTCGCAGTCTGCCTACGCGCGCCCAATATCCCGCGCGAGCTCGATGGCAGGTCGGGACGCGTCGCCCCCCGCGACCCCAGTGAAGGCCGAGCCTCGTGATGCGACCGTGCCGCTGTCCATGGAAGCGGTCATCGAGCGGCAGAACCAGAGCCGGCGGGAGAAGAAGCGCAAGGAGAAGGCGAGCGGCCGCGCGCCGATGGGCCATCCTCCTTCGCCCACCCCTAGCGCGTCGCGGGCAGCTAGCGTGGCATCGTCACGGGGGGTCAGCGTCCAGCCACTGGCAAGCAGATCGACAGATAACGCCAATCAGGTGAGTGCAGATACACTGGATATGAATCGCTCTGATTCTTTATTCAGATGAGCGCGTCACTATTAACCCCCTCTATGAGTAAATATTACAGAGAACACACCCTAGTCGAGCCAATGAAGGCGTCTGCGCGGACGATGGTACGTGGAATGCGCATACCCGAAGTAGTGCTGGATTGACGTTTGACTACCATAGACGGCCCCTGCCTCGACATCAAGCGCGACCTCCACCGCGTCAACAGCTCCCGCGAAGTCTTCCCAGCCTCCATCCTCGTCGGCCTCCTATAACCCTTACTTGGCGTACCCGCGTTACTTACCCTTGCCATACCCTGCCGCCGGAGGCTCTGGTGCACAGCCTGTAACACCTCAAGCAAACCGCACCCTGCCTAGGGACACCACGTTCTCGTCAAATAGCTTCCCGCCGTCTTCCCCTCCTCAAGCGTCGCCTCAATCATCCCCCGCCCATGGCATTGTTAACCTGGTCTCGTCGCCTGGAGGGCCTGCAAACGGGTCACCATCGCAGGAGACTGACAACGAAGCGATGCCGTTCAAGCTGCCACCCGGTCCTTATTCTCCCTTCAAGCCCGAGCGTTCGTACGCGGCTATCATCGGCCAAGCAATCTTATCCTCGCCGGAGCACCGCTTGACCCTGCAAGAGATTTACGACTGGATCACCATCGTGTACCCGTACTTCAAGCGCGGCGAGACGACGTGGATGAACAGCATCCGGCATGTGCTGAGCACGACCGTCGTGTTCCGCAAGGTTCCGCGCGATCGATCAGTCGGCAGGAGCCTCTGGGCGATATGGGACCAGGACCTGGAGTGCTTCGAGGGTGGCGGGTTCAAGAAGCACAAGTGCAAGGATGCCAACGTGAAGGAGCCGAGCCGCAGCAATAGGAGGAAACGTGCAGCGGACGATGAGGATGCTGCTGTCGTTGAGAGGGCGTCGAAGAAGGCGAGGCCAGCGCTGGATAGCCCACCGTCACCGGCACCTGCGCCCACGCTGCATGCTCAACCGCTCTTCCCGCCGACGCGCCCAGCGACACATCATCAGCCGTACTATACGGCGACGGAGCAGCCTCCGGGTATTATCTTCCCGCCGCTCCCGGCGACGTCGAACTTCCAGAGGGTGGCGATGAGTGCTGTCGCCGCTGCCTCGTCGTCCTCGAGCTCGTTCCCTGCATCGCAGAACGGATCGGAACATGGCGAACAGGATGGGGATCTGGACGACGGCTCACCGGTGGAACCCCCTGCCATGCGCCGTCGCCCTCCCCGCTCGACGGGCTCGATATCTTCGCTACCGTCCGTCCCTGCTCTCACGCCGAATCATAGCTCGTCCAGCCCACCCTCGTCCATGCCGCCCTCGAGCGACGCGGACTTCAGCGCGGCGGAGGACGATGATGATTACTCGAGCAATAAGCATCGGAGCAGCAACGACACCGTCACTGGCACGGAGCTTGACATCGAGCTTCCGCCTGATAGCGATATGACCTCTGACGGTCTGATGCACCCTGCGCCGCTGTACTCGCGCTCGCGGAGTAGCTCAAGCGCGTTGCAGCCTGGCATCATGCTGGATGCGGCGCGGCCTCCTTCGGCGGGAAGCTCGAGTAGCTCGTCAAGTAGTCGCTTGCCTGGCAAGCGGCTGAGCTTGAATGACTTGATCGATATCCCTGATGTGAGCTTCTCTTCTATGCCTTCTACCGCTTGTACTGACCCACCGCAGGACCCTCGCCCCTTACCACCCATCCGGTCGCCAAGCAGCCCAGGTTATCGGCACTCAGAAAGCACTCGTGTGCATGTCCTCCGTCGCTCGGTCAGCCCCGGACCACCATCAACCCCTCCTCCCCGCCAAGCGCGCAAACGCAGCCTGCAATACTCTCCCTCTGGTGGTCGCTCTCCCCTCTCGCAGATGAGCCCCGTCACCAGCCTCGAGCACTACAAGTCGCACCTTGACCACCCCATGGCGGGGCAGAGCTCCTCCCACATGCGCAGCCCGCCCAACGGCACCGCGCGTCAAACGACCCCGCCGCGCCGCATGGTCACGCCCCCGCGCAAGTCGGTGACGCTCGCGAACCTGTGGCCGCACACGTCGCCGTACCGCACGCCGACGCGCGGGTACCCGGGCATGTCGCCGTTCCGCACGCCCAATGGTCGCTTGGTGCTCGACGACTACGACACGAGCGCGCTGCTGGACGAGGAGGTGAGGCGGAGCGCGCTGAGGGGGATGGGTGATAGCCCGGGCGGGTTCTTCGGGAAGGGCAGGAGTCACTTGTTGTATGACAGCCCGGGGGCGCTGGATACGAGTCCCGGGACGGCGGGCCCGCGGTACTACTAGTGCCAGGCGGGTCCTAATTCGCGCTCGATTTGGACACGATATGACTATGACGCGGACGCTGGCCGACACGAAGGAGTGCCCCCAACGTATGGGACGCTCGTTGTACTATATTAACCCGTATGTATTCTGCCTGCATCCTCGCTCTGATTTTGTTCTGGCGACCTCTCTTCCTCTTCGTCTCTCTCCCCCGCATTTAACATGTTCTCCTCATTGGTTGGCTTCCGGACGTTGTGTTGTTGTGTACGCGGCATGCAGAGTGGTGTAGGCTATCTGTCGCTGTTCTTTGCTGTCGAGTGTAGGCTGTATACTGCGCCCTCTCCTTGTTCAGGTTGGTGTACCGTTCGTTCGCTGTGGGTATACCGTTGTCGCACTTGCCTGTGTACCGCTGTAGTTGGTTACCGCTCCCCGTTAGTACCTTGTGGTTGTTTCATGTTATATGCCCACTAGAGGAAGCCCCGGCTACGCCGGATCTGGACCTTGCCTAGCAGGGGGGGCATGATGAAGCTCATCGCCTTCAATTTCGTCGATGTGAGCTCGTTCAGGGTTCACGCGGACCCTCAGGCTTTGGAGACGCGCACGCTCCCTTCGACTCGAGCATTTTATGTTCGCGGGCGTAGCGGCGGTGATGATACTAGCAGCAGTCACTGTCAGACTCCGACGCAAAGCACTCTTGCATGAGATCCGTCCGGGCTCTGGCTCTAGGTTCGACACCGAGAGCATCCAGTGATCTGTTGAGCACTGTTGACTGTCTGATCGTGCCTGCAAAAAGTTGGGCTTCAATTAAGGGTGGCGAGAGACCTTGCTAGGCAAGGTAATATGTTCTCGCATCTTTCGTGGTTGGTGTGGCCATCGCTGCCGTTGTTATTCAGAATATTCCATGATCATATCTCGAGGGGGGCAGTAAACGCGAGTAGTCACATCACGTGTTAGCGTGACGATTCGCGTTTGAGCCGGATTTGGACCCGAAGAGTCCTTGGACAAGGCAGTCATCTCGTTCTGCAAGAACGCTGGCACGAGCGTTCCGGATGCTTTCCAAACTACTCTCTCTGTCTGATGCTCCAACCTATATTAACAATGTCTACTAAAGCGGCCTTGTAACGGGCGACAGCGAAAACTGGTGCTGTTTTGGGGCATGCGGTCCGCGACCGATTACACAAATTCCGCAACTGGCTGCGCTGATTTCTATACTGGTGCAAGATGTAGCACCGACTGGACGTGCATGGACCGCCTCCCAGCTTCGACCGACGCCGCCATCGCGTGACATGGGACTATCTCACTATCCTCAGTCTGCAAGTCGCTGTTCCAGCTCAGATAGGTCGAGTGTTAGCAAGTCCTACTCTCAGATGGTGTACAGTGGAAATGTTATCCAAGCGGGATACCCATCGCTTGCAGGATGCACTTTGTACTGGGAGGCGACGACAGTGGTCTATATAACAGAGGTACGACCACCCATCTTGCTCAGGCTCTCCTCTCGACGCAGCAGAACCTAGTCACTCCCTTCAGGATGTTCTCTTCTCGCCTCTATTGTCTTCTTCTCCTCGCCGTCACAGCTGTGGCTAGCCCCGTTGTTGAGTCGCGAGCGGACGTGACGGCCAGTTTGCCTCTGACCCTACAGCGCAATGTCACCGGTGGTCAGGAGATGGTCTCGGCTGGAAGGCAGCGCGCGCAAGCGCTGAGGGCTTATGGACACGGCAAAGGGCACCGTCCCGCCGACGTGCCCGTTGCCAATCGAGATGTCATTTACACCGCCACTGTCGCGGTCGGCTCTGCCGGGCAGACTTGCGAGTTTATTCCCCAGGGAATATGATACGCAGCTGATGACAAGATACCGCAGTTGATCTCATCGTCGACACCGGGAGCTCCAATACCTGGGTGAGTGTCCTCGGCTCCATACTAGTGCGCCGCTCACACGCCCATCAAGGTCGGTGCTGCGAAACCTTACATTCCGAGCAACACGTCTCAGAACACGGGGAAGCCAGTCGGGGTTGCGTACGGTTCCGGTTATTTTGTCGGTGAGTGACGACGATGTGATGTTTGAGCTCCAGACCTAAGTCGTGAATGCAGGCGAGGAGTACATCGACAGAGTAACGCTCTCGAAACAGCTTGTCATCAACAAACAGTCCATCGGTGACGCCGAGATCTCGTGCGTCTATTTTTCTGTTGTTTTCTCCCGATGCTTAAGACTCTTCTAGCAATGGGATAGCGCCTTTTGACGGCATTCTCGGGTGAGCACGGTTTGTACGTATGAGTATTCCTCTCGCTGAGCTATACATCTGCAGTGTCGGGCCTGTAGATCTGACCGCAGGTAGGACTTGAGCTGGGGTCAATCCGCTGGCATCCTGACATGTTCGCCAGGATCAGTCCTTCTCAACCGAACCGAAGAGATTCCTACCGTCACGGACAACCTCTACAGTCAGGGAACCATTCCGAGGCCGGCTCTAGGTGTTTATTTTGCGCCAGCGGCCTCCGATTCGCCGGGCGGTGCTCTGACATTTGGTAAGATTTTTTGGTCTACATCCTCACCGCATCTCATGAGATGGACAGGCGGCGCTGACAGCTCACTGTATACCGGACAGCTGCAGGAGTTGTGCGTATTTTGCTCTTCACCGATGCTTGCTGGGTACATATGCTGATCAACTGCTTGCCACCAACAGCCAGAAGACGACCACATCGCCCGCGAGCGCATACTGGGGTGAGACGCTCACACAGCCTCTCCGGCGCCAGTTCTGACATGCGCCGCACAGGCTACGACCAATCTATTACCTACGGTGGCAAACAGATCCTCGCCAAGACGGCCGGAATCGCGGACACCGGCACCACTCTCATCTACCTGCCCACGGATGCGTACAGAGCGTACATGGCGTCTACCGGCGCCATGGAGGACCAGCAGACCGGCCTTCTCCGAGTCACGGCCGAGCAATTCGAGAACATGCAAAGTCTGACTTTCACCGTCTCTGGGGTGCGTATTGGCGCAGATGCTGCTGCTGCTGCGCGCGGTGTCGAATGGGCGCTCATGGGATACACTGCAGGAGGACTTCGCTCTCATTCCCGACGCTCAGCTGTGGCCGCGGTCTCGCAACGCAGAGATCGGAGGAACCCCCGACGGGTACTACCTCATCGTGGCGAACATCGGCAGCAACTCTGGACAAGGCCTCGACTTCATCAACGGCTACGCGTTCCTCGAGCGGTACTACTCGTACTACGATACCAAGGATTCGAAGATGGGCTTCGCTACTACCAAGTACACGACTGCGGTGGTCAATAGCCAAGCCTGATCATGACACAGACTCGAATAGCGTACACTGTCGCTCCTTGTCTCGAGTTCTCGAATCAGTGCGCTCGTCTGTCCACTCACTTACAATGTTCTCACATAACGCTCCTTTGGCCTCGGAATTGAACAGGACTTGTTGTTCTTTTTTACCCTATAATACACACCTCGCGCGTACCTCAAGCCCCCTTGGGCGGCGAGGCCCTGGACAAGATGTCCCATCCGATGTTTTTTGACCGGTTTTCTGTTCCCTTTCAGCGCATTGGATTGGACTTCACTTCGGGACGAGCTTTCCGTCACCATTGGAAAGGATGTCCCCCCTCGGCGACCTCAGAGACTACCCAATGATTTGCGCGGTACTTTGCAATAGGAAAGTTCCTGCTACCAGCGGCGGGTCCGTCGCATTCAGGATGGAGGTCGACGTTGGCCGCGTTTTGCCCCGCGCCGCTCTGAGGATGAAACGTGGTCTGTTTTGACAACCATTTTGGCGCATTGGGACCTGATACTGGCGTCGTTTTTGGTGAAAACCCCTCGCGTCGCCTCGCGTGCAATCATTGTACGTGGGCGCGTTACGGTGCGCGCATGTTCCCCATTAGGAACCCTACGCACTGTCCCCATCAGGACATGGCTATCTTCGCCAAGCCCTTCACGACCACCTCACCTCGCGTCACCATCGCGCTTCGCGGCACACTTAGCTGGATCAACCCACCTCCCCAGTGGGGATGTCTCAAGCTGCTCTTCTGGGCCCATGTCGCTCGCCCGGACGTGTGTCGCTATCTTTGCTATCGCGTTCTTCCGACGTTCTCAGCTCGCGGTCAGTGGTGACAGTATATGCGAAGCTGGCGGGTCACTGACTTTTGCGAAGTTCGCGGGCACAGGCATGCGAAAACGTGAGCGTCATTGCCATATTCAAATGCGTAGTACGCGGTGATAGGAACACAGAGCAAGTGTTGCCCTTCTGCTCGGAAAGGGAAGCATAGGCGTGCAAGGGACGCATTGGCGCGCCAGGGTACTAGACCGGTACGCAGGGTTGCGCCTTGCACTTCTGCGTGCTGGGGTATAGGTAAGCACGAACACTCATCCTTATGCACAGGCACTAACCCCCGAGCGCCTCCCATCGCCGCAGGGACGCACCCTCGGGGTCATCACCCACCATATACCCACAGCTGTGGCGCGACACGCAGAGGCTCACGCCAGCAAGGAACCCTACAGCGCTTCGACATAGGAATCCCTACGCCACTTAAGAAGCACATCGCGAGCATGACGCTCTGGGAGGTCACCTATATAACCTTGATGCGCTCACCCGCACTCTCTGGGCTCACTCCTCCTGCCGGAACCAGCGAGACCACCTCCGAGTCATGGCCGCCCTCAGCTTCCTCAGCTCGCTCCTCCTCGCGCTCGCCGCCAGCGCCACTCCGGTCATCATCCCACGCGCGCCGGTCTCCGTGTCGCTGCTCAAGGAGCTCAATGTGACCAGTGGGCACCAGCTTGTCGCGTCTGGACGGGAGCGCGCGCAGGCGCTGAAGACGAAGGCTCTGAGGAGCCCGGGAACGGTCGCTGCGGCGAACCTGTCTGAGCCCGTTATCAACGAGGCGGTTATCTATATTGCGGAGGTGGGCGTGGGGTCGCCGCCTACGACGTGTGAGTGCTGCGCGCGATGGACGGACGTTAGGCTCAGCTGACCTGACCTGCCGCGAAGACAACTTGATTGTCGATACCGGCAGCTCGAACACCTGGGTGGGTCGTGGCAGGCGTGCGAGGTGTAGCGAGGTCTGATAATTCCTGAGTAGGTCGGAGCGGTGACGGCTTACGAGCCGACGAGCTCGTCGCAGTCGACGGGAGACATCGTTCAGGTCACCTACGGGTCCGGCTTCTTTATCGGTGAGTCTTCTGTGCTCACTCGATTGCCATAATCCGCTAACGAGAATCCAGGGCTCGAGTACATTGACACTGTCACCTTGACCGACGAACTGGTCATCCCTGAGCAATCTATCGGCGCTGCTTTCCTTGCGTAAGTTTCTTTCTGCCGTTGCTGCATTGCTACCGCGCTGACACTTGTCTTCAGCTCCGGCTTCAGCCCTTACGATGGTATCCTTGGGTGAGCTGACGTTCCACATCTTTACCGCACTCACCGACTGATGAGTCGGCCAACGAAGCATCGGCCCTACGGAGCTCACCTCCGGTCAGTCTGTGCTCTCGAGTGCTGCTGTGCCTTTGAATTCTGACTTGCTGACAGGAACGCTGCTGACCTCGAGCGAGGAGATTCCAACCGTGACCGACAACCTGTACAACAACGGTGTCATCAGCGATTGGTCCGTAGGCATCTCGTTCGCGCCGACGACTTCTGAGGAGGTCCAGAACGGTGTCCTCACCTTCGGTGCGCTTCATGTCCTCTAACGCTGTCTTGCATTCTCATATGATTCTCAGGCGGTGTCGACGACTCGCTGTACACGGGCGACATCAATGTCTTGTGCGTATCGGACACCTCCCACTCAACCTCCTAGCTGACACACCCACGCCCGCTGGCAGCCCCAAGACCACCACCGAGCCCGCGACGCACTATTGGGGTGCGTCCTTTCGGGGCTTCTGCTTAATCGAGCCTGACAGCGTTCCCAGGATATGACCAGACCGTCTCATACGGCAGCCAAGAGATTCTCCCGCTGACTGCTGGCATCACGGACACGGGCACCACCCTCCTCTACCTCGCCACGGACGCGTACGATGCGTATGTCAGTGCCACCGGCGCCACGCTGGACAGCAACACGGGCCTCCTCTCCATCTCCGCCTCGCAGTTCGACGCGCTGGAGAGCCTGTTCTTCGACATCAACGGGGTAGGCTCGTCTTCCACGTGAATCTCGTGGCAACATGCTTACAGCTCTGGATCATTTCTCAGGTCACCTACGAGCTCATCCCCGACGCCCAGCTGTGGCCGACGGCGCTGAACGAGGCGATCGGCGGCTCGGCGGATAGCCTGTACCTCGTCGTGTCCGACCTGGGCAGCTCATCTGGCGAGGGCCTGGACTTTATCAACGGCTATGCCTTCCTCGAGCGGTTCTACTCCGTGTACGACAGCGCCAACGCGCAGCTCGGCTTCGCGGAAACCAACTTTACGAAGGCGACGGTCAACTATCAGTGATCACGGTGTCAGAATTTGGGGAGAAATGGAACTGTCGAGAAATTGCATTGGGATATTGACCAGTGTACGGTGAATTAGCTGCATCTGAATATTTCAATTCTGGGTTCTACGAGACAAATTTCCGCGATGAGACCCCTTCCACTGCCTAGTTAAAAAATTGTGCACCTCGAAGACGGCAGCAAGACGATGTTGCTTCGGCAGCTGCCGGCTTGCGGAACCGCGCGCCCACGTGATGCCACCACGCGAAGGTTATGTCACATCGCCAATTCGCCTTTGACCACCACCATGGCCAAGCAGCCACTCATCAATGGTGAGACCGGCGTCGGCGTCACGCTGCCGAGCACGACAGGACTCTGCATACTTCGACCCGTCTACCTCAACGGCGTCAACGAGAACAGGTTCCACATTCTCCCCTCCAACTTTCTGTGCACCGACTGGCCCCGAATCCGGGGCGAAGCCCTTACATACGAGCAGTACAGCACATACGGAACAGAGTGGTTCTCGCGCTCCTGTCCCCTCTTTCTTGCAGAGACGAAACCATCTGACCCGGCCATCCCACCTCAACGGTTTGCCCTCAAAGTCGCGTTCCACGTCGCAGAGGGCGCGCCCTGCCACCAATACCTGCGCAACTTCTGCATAGAGGCGCGCTTCTACGCCAAGCGCTTGAGAAACACCTGCAAGGGAAGGCAGTGCCGAAGCACTACGGGGTTTGGACGTGCGGAACCCCTCGGGACGGAACGATGGGTTGTGCGATCTTGGAGTGGGGCGGCGTACCGTTCAAGGAAGAGTTTATTGGGCCAGGCGAGCAAGGAGAGAAGCCACGGTGTGTTACGGAAGCCTTCATTGCTCGCATTACGCTCACAAGTCTGCATAGTCTGGACATCATGCACGCGATGAAGGCCATACACGACGTCGGCTACGAACACACCGACCTCGTTGAACCTGACTTCCGTCATCTCCTGTACGATACCGAGCGCCAGCGACCCTACATTATTGACTTCTCGCGAGGAGAAAAACATAAGTGCCATCCGAGGATGGCGATCAAGGCATACGAGACTCCTCCCGATCCCTATGTCTTCGGGTGCATGGAGCTGCGGGATCTGGGCGTGGCCATTGGGTTGTTTGGTCTGGGCCCTTGTGCGTGTTTCTGCTCCTCGCCTTTCTTCGTCGCTCACATACCCTTACAGTGTTCGGCCCCGAAGCGTGCCCTGAAGTGCAGGAAGCGAACGAAAGGTTCTTCGAAGAGGAAGAGCTGAAGAAGCGCCTAAAGCGCGCGAAAGAAAACAAGGCAAGTCATGCACGCCTTCAGTCCCGCAATAAACAGAAGATGGCGCAGACGTCTACTGCCGCGCATGTTCGTGGATGAACGCCGCTATCGTAGATGCTATGTTTTCTCGTTGTACACTATACCCGTGCTCTGTCTGTATGTTCAACTCCACCGTTGTTCCCTGAAGCAGCATCGATATCGCATTCCACATGGTTCCATCATCGACCTGAATTGCCGCTAGAGTCGATATGGAACACCGTCGCTGCTCGCCCTCAAAGGCGCGGCCATCCAAACATGATGCCCACGTGGGCGTCACGCCTTCAACAACACGCGGCAAGGCATCAGCATTTCTTGTAATTTAACCATCATGTCCCAGCAGCCACTCATCGGCGACGAGCCTGGTGTCGAGATTCAACTCGCGGGAACCGCTACGAGCATCATCCTCCGACCCTACAAGTATGGCCGAGGCTTGAACGCTAATTCCTTCCGTGCAC